>FQSS02000592.1:65360-92153 GCA_900128795.2 Malbranchea cinnamomea | reverse complement strand
TGGTTTGCAGATTTGTGTCTGGAAAGTGTACTCGATAGCTGGTAATAACTTAATGAATTAAGCGTTAGACTGCAGTCCGGACTAACCGTATTTGGCAGGAATTAAGGAACGCGTCTCAACAACGCGACTTTCAGCGCTGGCCACGACAATCAATTGAGCTGAATGGATTGACAGGCTGCCTTGCGGGGCGACCTCAAGCCCTACAGTTACTTACCACGGCACTATGGCGTCCTTCAAGCGATCAGTAAACAGAATTAATTCTGAGGGCAGCTCAGAACAAGCGCCGGTGAGCAGCGTGCAAAGTCCTGCAAATGACTCGCGACCCTCCTCGCATTTACTGATATCGATTCTCAAAGCGCAAACGAGTTAGGGTATCGGAAGTATTAGCAGATCATTCCTCAGCCGACAGTGACTCCGACGACGTCAGTGGGCCACCGATTGAAGCTGTCACACACGACGAAGATGGTGCCGAAGTCGACGAGGAGGAGCTCCAGCGGGGCACCCAAATGCTTCGGGACAGGTACGCGCGACTCGGCGACAATGTGCCGGCGGAGAACGGGATTATCGAGCGCGTGGATTGCTACAACTTCATGTGCCATGAGCATTTTTCGGTGGAACTAGGGCCCCTGATCAATTTTATCGTGGGCAAGAATGGGAGCGGGAAGAGTGCCATTCTCACGGCGCTTACGCTCTGCCTGGGTGGTAAGGCGTCGGTGACAAATCGGGGCCAGAGTCTGAAGAGTTTTATCAAGGAGGGAAAAGAGTACGTTGCGTTTGATCCTGGCGACGTCCCACTTTGCGATGGATACGAGGACTGACGGGGTTTCTGGACGAGGCTAGTTCTGCTACGATTGTTGTTCGGATCAAGAACCGTGGCGACACGGCGTATCTCCCCCACGAGTTTGGCGATTCCATCATTGTCGAGCGCCATTTCACCAAGAACGGAACCAGCGGCTTTCGCATCAAAAGCGCATCGGGACGTGTGGTCTCGACAAGAAAAGCCGACCTGGATTCTATCACCGACTACTTTGCCCTCCAGATCGACAATCCGATGAACGTCTTGTCGCAGGATATGGCTAGACAATTCCTCAGTAACTCGACTCCGGCGGAGAAGTACAAGTTCTTCATCAAGGGAGTGCAGTTGGAACAGCTTGATCAGGATTACAAATTGCTAGAGGAAACGCTAGAGCAGATTCGGGGGAAGATCGCGTTCCAGATGGAGGAGTTGAAAGTCCTGGAGGCGAATCGGAAGAGGGCTCAGGATCGCTTGGCCTTGTCAGACCGCCAGGAGGGGCTGAGAGAAAGGATCAGAAATCTACGGGCGCAGCATGCATGGGCACAAGTCGAGGAACAGGAGCGGGTTAGTAGTTTGTGCCATCACCTCTCATCCCTACTGAGACGGCAACTAAACGACATTTAGGTACTGGATGCTTGCATCGAAGAGGTCGTCAGAGTCGACCGGAAGATCGCGGATCTGGAACGGGAAGTTGAGAGCATTGATCGGACATTCCAGAATGCAGAAAGGGAACAAGATGCCGCCCAACGAGCGGTGCAAGAGGCAAAAGCGGAGCTTGAGGTTCACAGTGAGGCTAAAGCAAGCGTGAAAGAACGGTATGAAGAGACCCTTAAAGAGCGGCACGAACTCCAGGTATGTCTCGGGCACAACGACTATGTGACGTTCATTCGCTGTTACTAATGCCAGGGAATTAAAAAAAAAAGGCCCAACAACGCTCCATCAGCGAGCACCTAAAAGCTGCAGAAGCGCGAATTAGGGATATCAAGCAGAAAATAAAGGCAGAAACCGAGCGTTTGGCAAACTTGGACGGAGGCAGTAACGCGCGCATGACTGCCGAACTAGAGCAAAAACAAGCGTCTGCCGCCGAAAAGAAAAATCTTTTAAAACAAAAAAGGCGTGATCGCAGACGGGTTGAAGATGAAGTCACTAACGCGGAGAAGCACCTTGAGTCTCTAGACGCCCCGATCAAGAGGAAGCACGGTGAGCTTGCGCAGGCCCAGAACCGTCTCCGAATGCTGAGACAGGACCGCGGACAGCAGCAAAACGGATTTCCTGAACGGATGTCTCTGCTCCTCAGGGCAATTGAGAATGAAACTAGATTCTCGCGTCGCCCGGTTGGGCCTCTGGGTCGTCATGTGAGATTGCTGAAGCAGCAATGGTCATCGGTGCTGGAGACTACCTTTGGGACTACTTTGAATAGTTTCGTGGTGACCAGCAAACGGGATCTGGACATCTTGAGCGACTTGATGAAGAAAGTGGACTGGTGAGTTGTTTCCCCCAAGTCTTGCTTCTTCGAACATCGGTCGATTGACACCAAGGTCGACAGTCGGTGTCCTATCTTCATCGGCAATGATAACGGTCCCTTTGACACGTCTCCGCATGAACCAGACGCTCGGTTCGACACGGCGTTGAGGGTGTTGGAGGTAAGACGTGGCAAAAGTCTGGTAGCAACTTGGCGTCTTACTGATAAATTTAGATCGACAACGAACTCGTCCGCAGACAGTTGGTTATCAACCATGGCATAGAACAGATTCTTCTCATTGAGGATCTTGAGGAAGCCTCGAGAATACTCATCGATGGCGAGCGCCCGAGGAACGTGAAGCGGTGTCTCTGTATCGACAAGAGAGACAAGAGACGCGGAATCCATTTGGCATACAACCGTATGGGAGATCCCAATCAGTCACCGGTGCAAGCCTACAATGGACACCCTCGAATGAACACGGATCTTGAATCTCGGATAAGGTGCGTGCACGCGTTCTTTCGAATCTGCACAAAGCACAATGGGGTCGCAGACTGACGATACTGGCAGAATGCAACAAGATATTGTCAACACCCTTGATAAAGAGCTGCAAGAGTTGATGCAGCAGCGGAGGGACGCCCAGTCGAATCTCGAGCGATGCAGACAAGCTCTGCGAGCTCACCGGCACGAGGAAGAAGAGTTGGACGTTGAGTCGCAGAGAGCTGACGATCTCGTGGATCAGTTACGAGATGAGATCGACCGAAACAGCGTCAATGATGGCAATCTACAGGCACTCAAAGCCGTGCTAGAGGAATCCGAGGATGAAAAACGTCTAAACGAGGCCTCGTACGTCGACTGTGTCGCCGCCATGGACGCACTGACTGAGAGACTCAAAGCAATCAAAAGAGAGCTGGCGGCTAAAGATGCGGAGATGGCTCCACTGGAGGACAACATTAGACGTCTGGAGGAAGAAGAAGTCCGCGTGGCGACCAGGCGAAAGAAGGCCCTTGGCGACAAGAATATCGCACTTGGCCGAGTAGAAGTCGCCAAGCGAGAGAAGCGTGAAGCCGAGCAGAAACAACAAGAGCTGGAAGCACGAGTTAGTGATTTCCGTGAAAAGGCCAGTCTTGTTTCGCCCCGTGTCAGCATTGATCGTGGAGAGACGCCGGCGAGCCTTGACAAGAAACTTGACAAGCTCATGCGGGATCAGGAGCGGTATTCTCAACAGTATGTCAACACACAAAGGTATATCACATGGAAGGGAAAATGAGAAATACTAAACAGCTGGACAGGCTGGGCGCAACGCGCGACGAACTAGCCGCGGCTGCGAATGAAGCCGATGAAAAATATCAGCGTTCTCTACGCCAAATAAAGGAATTCGAGCTGACACAAAGCGTAAGTCCAAGCTTTCTTTGACTTGGTTCTTGGGCGGTCCGCACCCTGACGGTTGCAAATTAGATGTTGAAAAGCACACTTGCAAATCGACAAGACCGATGGATCAAGTTCCGCGACTACATCACGGCGCGGGCGAGACTACAATTCGGCTACCTGCTCAGCGAGAGAGGCTTCAGGGGAAGGATACTCACGGACCATAAAGGGAAGCTGCTTGATCTGCAGGTGAGTAATTTCTTCCAAGATAGTCCAAACTTAGTAATCACTAACGACAGGACTAACGGGGTATCGTAGGTTGAACCGGATATCACCAAGGACAACAGTGCGGGTCGAGGAGCAAGAACGTTGTCCGGCGGAGAGAAATCTTTCTCACAGATCTGCCTGCTCTTAGCTTTGTGGGAGGCAATGGGCTCCCCAATTCGATGTTTGGACGAGTTGTATGTCTCAATTCTCTCTCCTTGCTGCTTTCTTCTCCATGCTAACTTTTGGGTGCCAGCGATGTATACATGGACAGTTTGAACAGAACCATGTCGATTGACATGCTGGTAAGTGTCTTGCCGTGTTCCGTCATTGAGCGATATGAGTTCCGTTCTGACTGGGATCACTCTTCCTTGGGGAATAGATGAGCGCTGCCAGACGATCAGTAGGGAGGCAGTTCATCCTCATCACCCCAGGCTCTCGGAACGACATCAGACTTGCGCCTGATGTACGTGTCAATGAGTAAGTCAATGCCATGACCCGATTATATATGCAAGTACGCATCTCTGCTGCTTTTCCCATGCTGACTGCTTTTGCTTTTTGCGACAGGCTTGCGGAGCCGGAGAGAGGGCAACGGACGCTGCCTTTTGGAAGGTAAACAGCAGTTGTAATAGATTAGAGACGAGTTACCTGCCTTGCAGATCTGAGCATCGGAACTATATACTCTCTACAGATTTAATAATGATGGACAGGACATACATCTTGTTCCTTATAGTATTATTTACAGTCTCCAGAGATTAGATCTATGCTTTGAAGAGAAGCTTGAGGGTCGTAATATCGGTGCAAAGTTTATCCGATATACCGGAGAATCTAATTCCGATATCCGAGATATTACCACGTGACTTGAGAGTTGTCCGCGGCAAGGGCAGCTCGGCTCACACTAATCCTGTTGTGGCAAGGCGCCGGTCTGATGGGCATTTTGATACTCTGCTGTATGGGGCAACCTCTGACAACTTGACCTTCGAGTTCTCGACAAAATCGAACGCACAACACCACGATAGTCTTGTCATCACACAGTTCTCGTCTCTTGCTTAGTTTTAGCTGTCACTGACTCTTACTTCCTCACCTTACTCCACTCGCATCGAATCTTCAATCGACTCGTCCTGAACTGCAAGTGCCACTGCGATTGCCATTTGACCGGAGAATCCCGCCTCTTTCTTTGTGAATTGCCAGGGATAAAAGAGCTCGCGATTGTCTAGAGCCTAGGCTTGTCACCTATTTCAACACTTTCTCAGTCACTCAGTCATCCTTCTCACTCTGTTGAGCATTGTCCCTCTTCCCACAGACCAGCAACGTTGCTTGAAGAACAACCACAACAACGAGACCAACCTACCAACTCAACATACAGAAATCTTTCGTCGATATCCTGATAATCCTTCATCCATATTGCAGGAGGGAAGGAGCTTTGGGACTCTATTACTGATAATTCTCTTCCTTACCTTGCCGCTACTGATTAACTTTTCACCTCAACTAACATCATGGCCGACGCCCTTGCTGCTCAATTGAGCAATACAAAGATCTCGTCAGTTCTCATGCAAACCTAAGATTTTTTACTTTGTTCCAAACTTACTTACACAACCCACAGAGAACAAGGCACAGATAGTAAATGGAAAGAGTCTTTGAAAATGCCTCCCAAGGATACCAGACCTCAGACTGAGGTGAGCACAAGAAAATCCCATGTGATAATGGTCATGATGCTCACTTCTTACAGGATGTTACGGCAACCAAAGGACTCGAGTTCGAAGACTTCTACATCAAGCGCGAGTTGATGCGGGGTATATTTGAAGCCGGTTTCGAAAAGCCTTCTCCGATTCAAGAGGAAACCATCCCCGTTGCCCTTACCGGTCGTGATATCCTAGCCCGAGCAAAGAATGGTACTGGCAAGACTGCCGCCTTTGTCATACCTACCCTGGAGCGAACAAACCCGAAGAATTCCAAAACTCAGGCTCTCATCCTTGTCCCCACGAGAGAATTGGCTCTACAGACATCGCAGGTCTGCAAAACACTAGGCAAACATCTCGGTATCAATGTGATGGTTACTACTGGAGGAACAGTACTTCAAGATGACATCATTCGGTTAAACGACACGGTTCACATCATCGTCGGAACCCCCGGCAGAATCCTCGATCTGGCGAGAAAAGGCGTAGCTGATCTGTCGGAATGCACGACTTTTGTTATGGATGAGGCTGACAAGCTTCTTTCTCCGGAGTTTACGCCCGTGATCGAGGAGCTTTTGTCATTCCATCCGAAAGATCGCCAGGTGATGCTCTTCAGTGCCACCTTCCCGCTGATCGTCAAATCATTCAAGGTAAAATGGGCAATATGAACTTTTTTTTTGGCCCGATTACTGATAGTTCGCGCAGGATAAACACATGCGAAACCCATACGAGATTAACCTTATGGACGAACTCACACTGAGAGGTATAACGCAGTACTACGCCTTTGTGGAGGAGAGACAGAAGGTCCACTGTCTCAACACGCTTTTCTCGAAACTCCAGATCAACCAATCGATCATCTTCTGCAACTCTACCAATCGTGTCGAGCTCCTCGCTAAGAAAATTACAGAACTCGGCTATTCTTGCTTTTATTCGCATGCCAGAATGCTGCAAAATCACCGGAATCGTGTTTTCCATGATTTCCGAAACGGTGTCTGTCGAAACTTGGTGTGCTCAGACCTTTTGACACGTGGTATTGATATCCAGGCGGTGAATGTCGTCATCAACTTTGACTTCCCGAAGAATGCAGAGACCTACCTTCACCGAATTGGTCGTTCTGGACGTTTTGGACACCTTGGGTTGGCCATCAATTTAATCAATTGGGACGACCGTTTTAACCTCTACAAGATCGAGCAGGAGCTAGGAACAGAGATTCAACCAATTCCACCAACCATTGACAAGAAGCTATACGTCTATGACTCACCTGAGACCATCCCACGCCCAATATCGAACGCCCCTCCACAACGTCCTCCGCAGCAGGCGAATAATGCCGAACCACAACAGCAACAACCCCGACGCCAAGGCACTCACTCCGGAGGGGGCCAGGGCCAGTATCACTCCAATCGTGGTCATCATGGCCGCGGGGGCTACCGTGGCGGACGTGGTCAAGGCCACCGCTCCGGTCCAATTGACAATGCTACTCGACCACCAAACGTAGCTGCACAGGCTAACGGCACGCGCTCCGCTGCCCCTGCTTCATAGCCAACTATGATGTCCTCACATCAGAATATTTTATCTGTTCCTTTTATCTCTTTGCTGTTGTTTTTTTTTTCTCCCCCTGTTCTGCATTCTTGTGCACGTTACCTCATATATGCTGATTTTTGTTCTTTTTTTTTCTCTGTTGCTTCGATTCACTCTGTTACCGTTGCTTCTTTGCCGATACACCCCGTCCATTCTCTTCAAGCCTTTGCTTCGGTTGCGCTTTTGTCATACCTGAAGCGTGCGGCACGTCATGCCCATGTCCTGTCATCATTCCTGCTTAATGAGTGCATTGTGATATTTCTCGTAAGTGTGAAAGGGTGTTTGTTCATGGGGTTTTTATTGGGGTGTCTCGCAGGGCATGTATCATATTTCTTTGGGGGTTCGCCTTTGGTATTACGAACTGGATGGGCCTGGCGGGAGTCCATTTCTGGGTGAATTGCTTCGGTAACTCTTCCCTTTCAGCTCCTTATATCCGATCCACGCGCTATCTACGACTACCTCATTCGCATCCGTCTTTTATGTGTCCGAGGACTAGCACTGGGCGTTTTGGCTTTACACGGTTTCGGAGTACAATTGGCGAATTTCCACGTTACAGACCTGTGATTCATCCTGCAGCGATTGACCTAGTGCATCCGGGCGACATCCGTGTCGGAATACCTTAGATCATCGTCGGATCGCCCTCCTTTGCTCCGCTATCGTTGCCCTTTTTTCTCCGCTTCTGCTTACCTCACCCATTTCGCATGCTTCTTCGCCCTTTTTTTTTTTCCCGCTGAGTCAACACTCGGACGAGATCACTTTATACTGCTGTCGCGGGCTTCAGCTCGATCAACTCTCTGACCTTCCGACAGTATTCTCCTACTTTTATTTCAAACTGACAAAGCTGCACCGTCGTTGTATGGGTTCCGAATGACAAGATGCTTGGCAGCCACGCGCACGAGGAAAGAGGGATACATGAGCACACAGTATCCAAATGAGAGAAGAAAAAACAAAGAAAAGAAAGTCAAGAAGGATGAGACCATAAAAATCAAAAATCAAAAAAAAGAGCCTTGTCAGAGAGTGCACTGATGTTTCAAGCAATGATCGCGGGGATGCTTGATGCCGCTCTATCTAGCTAGCTCCTCCGTACAGAGCATCCAGTGGAATGACAAGTATATTCTCTGGCATTTGCTGTCTCCTCTCTTTATCAAGAGTAAAGTACACTAAGCTCCGTAGTTTTGTTTTGCCTTGGGGGAGGTTGCGGATTCTCCGTTCGACCCGCCTGCGCTTCTGGTGCTCTTGGTCTCTTGTACTCCGAACAAGCCTCGGTCTCCGATAACGCAATGCTGCAGAGCAAAATCCGGGGCAACACAGCAAAACGTAAGACTTACTCCTAGGAGTGATAGCCATACCCAAAGAACAACACCATGGCGACGGCACAGAGTGACACCAAGCCCAAGGCAAGCAATGGCTGACTGGCCCCTTCAGATGCGACTTGATTCTGGAATTGGTGATGCTAACTCCCTCTAGCCAAGCAGTCTCCGGTCCATCATCGCGGGCGCGACTGCTGGAGCCGTGGAAATCTGTAAGTGCCAGCCTCTACGACCCAACTGATTACTCTGCTGTGCCGTCCGGAACCGCTAACAATGTGTCTTGCTACTGATAGCAATTACGTATCCTGCTGAATGTGCGAAATCAGTTCCTTCCGCCTCTTGTCCCTCCTCGTGCCTTTTTTTCTTCTGTTGTGTGTGCGTGTATCGCAGCGAGACTCTGAGCGAGCTAACGATGGATGAACATCACGCCCTGCAGTCGCAAAAACCAGAAGCCAGTTAAACAAGCGATTACCAGACGCGAAGAAGCTGCCATGGCCACCGTTTGGTAGACAGTGGTACGCCGGGTGCACGACGCTGATCGTCGGCAACTCGTTGAAGGCGGGAATACGTGCGTTATCTTTCTCCGATTCACCCACTTTCTCGTACCCAATAACCTTGTTCTCTTCCCTTCTTGTTCTCTCCGTGCCGATGGTGGAGCTTGCCTAGTAATACCGGAACTTTGCGGACAGGATTTGTGGCCTTTGATACATTCAAGGCGCTCTTACAGGACGAAAATGGCAAGATCTCAGGTCCCAGGACGGTAATCGCTGGGTTTGGTGCCGGCGTTACCGAGTCGTTGCTGGCGGTGACCCCATTCGAGAGTATCAAGACACAATTGTACGCAATCTGGCTCACTCTCCTGATATCCCTGGGAGCATGCGCTTCGTGCTTGTTGGGAAAAAACACCCCCTTGCGCTGACTTGAGGTCGCCCACTCCAGAATCGATGACCGAAAATCAAAAAACCCTCGAATGCGCGGCTTCCTCCATGGCAGCACGGTGATTTTTAGAGAACGAGGCATCCGAGGATTCTTCCAAGGTTTTGTGCCCACGACGGCGCGACAGGCGGCCAATTCGGCTACGCGGTTTGGAGCGTATACGACCTTGCGGCAGTTCGCGCAGGGCTTTGTGGCTCCGGGAGAAAAGCTGGGAACCATCAGCACGTTTGCCATCGGAGGCCTGGCTGGGTTGATCACCGTGTATGTTTTGTTTCCTCAGCATGAGACTCGGGGGTCTTTCGCTGGAATGTAAGTGGGGAGCGGGAACTAATCTCTGCTTTGCAGATATGTTACGCAACCACTGGATACTATCAAGACAAGGTAAAATCCGCTCCTGATTTCTATCGCCGCAGTCACGCAAACCCTGCTGACTCGCTACAGAATGCAATCTTTGGAAGCGAGACAGAATTATAAGAACAGCTTCGTCTGTGCTGCCAAGATCTTCAAGCATGAGGGTATCCTGACCTTCTGGTCTGGCGCCCTCCCGCGCCTCGCGCGACTCATCATGAGCGGTGGTATTGTGTTTACCATGTAAGTTTTTTCTCGGCCCCTTTTTCTTTCGCGGTAGGCCATGGAGTTGTGGCACTGACGATGTTTTTCTCCACGGGCAGGTACGAGAAGTCTATGGAGCTCATGGATACGATTGATCCTGAGAGGAAGTACATCTGAAAAGCCAGCATCCTCTGCGTCAAAGGAGAGGCGAATTTTTAGTTTTGGATTACCAAGGAAAAAAAAAAAAATAGAGAGCGAGAATGCTGTGTTCTGTAAAAGTATCATCATCTATCGCACATAGATTCCCCTTGAAGTTGGACTCTAAAAGGTTGGATCTGTTCTACAATGCCGGCTCTATTTCTCAGGGTATAAGTACAATAATCTAAAAGAAGTCTTGGTCTCTGTTTATTTCTTCTTTTCATTGGCCTGTTTGGCCTCCTCCTCTGCACACAAGGCGTCCACCTCCTGGTCAACAAGCCAGGTTCTCACGCTCTCCATAATTTTATCCAGCGCAGTATCTCCGTCCATGACACCATCAAGATCGTGGACTGTGATTCCGCTGCGGTGGTCCGTGCAGCGAGCTTGGTTAAAGTTGTACGTTCGGATCTTGTTTTCTCTGCCCATCTTCGACACGCCGCCGAGGATACCTCGGCGCAGTTTCACCAATTCCGCTTCGCGCGCCTCTCGCCTCGACTCTGCGATCTTCGCTCGCAGGAGCTGCCACGCCCTCCGCCTGTTCTCGTGTTGCGAGCGCGAGTCTTGCATGGAAACCACGATTCCCGTGGGGATATGCGTAAGCCTGATCGCCGATTCGGTCTTGTTGACATGCTGTCCTCCCGCGCCGCCCGCGCGCATCTTCTCGGACTTGACATCCTGCGGGTCGACATAGTAGTCCGAGTTGGGATCGTCGTAATTCAGCGCGCTATCTTCCGACCCGGCAGACGGGAAGCTGGGCAGCACCATCACGCTGACGGCGCTGGTGTGCGTCCTGCCTTTTGACTCCGTGGCCGGGATCCGCTGCACGCGGTGAACCCCGGACTCGGTGCGCAGCACGTCGTAGCTTCCGGGCGTTTCGACCTCAATGATGGCTTCGGAGATGCGTTCGTCACCGACGCCGTCTTCGGCCTCCTTCTTGATGATCGACGCTCGCAGCCCGCGCCGCGAGCAGAACGAGACGTACATCCGGAGCAACTCCGCGGCGAAGAGGCCTGCCTCGTCGCCGCCGGCGCCGGGACGGATTTCAATGAGACATGGCAGTGGTGCGAATGGGTGCTGGGGGACGAGGGCTTCTTTGAGGCTTCCGGCCAGCTCGGAGAGAGTGGTGGTGGTGTTTGCGAGGTCGTCTTCTGCCAGAGAGCGCAGTTCGGAGTCTGTTGAAGGATCGTCTATGAGGGCTCGTAGTTCACGGATGGCCTAGACGCACCGTTCACCACCTCTTCTTAGTAAATCCCCTTCTTGTCGCAAAACAAAAGCGGTTTTGCAAAAATAGAGAGCACATCAGCCCCCACTCACCTCGTGCGCACTGTCCCATTCCTTGAGGGCATTGGCGGTCCGGGCAAGCTCTCCTGCGCGTTTTGCGACCTGGCTGTCGAAAGACTCGGCGAGTTTCGCGGTCAGAGACCCATGCTCATTTGCGAGAGTCCGCGCTCGGTTCAGCAACGCGGGAGACAGCAGGGTGCCTGTCGACGCTGTAAAATCCAGATCATTCAATATGGGGTCCCGAACAGAGAAAAAGTCAGCTACTTCCGTCGTCCTTGTCTACTTACCTGTGCTGTATGACTGCCATCGGGCCGCTCTCAGCGATTCAGCTAGCCATGGTGCGCGAGACAGGCACCTCGAGCACACCCAAAACGTGCGGAACATGCTCTAGATGCACTCAATCTGGTTTCCCCCCTTTTTCTCCTCTGTTTCTTCATCTTGTCTGAAGGCCGTTTCGAACTCCTTCTGGACGATCGCTCGGAACAACCTTCGGACCGAGATAAGGGCGATAAGGGCATTATGTCAGCGTCGAAGTTCACATCGTGGCCATTTCCGTCTTCCAACGTTGGTAGTTACTTGCTGTCATTCTTTTCTATTAAACAACTCTTTGTTTTTTTTTTTCTTCCTATGCTGATGGCTTTAGACTAAAATCTTGTCTAGATTGTACGGAGCTTTTCTCGACCTTGCATCGATCTTCGACTGGACCACCTGTGCGGGTTGAAACCCCTCGCGCGTTTTGCGCTGTTCCCTTCAATCATGATCCTTCGATTCCAGGCGCTCGCAGTATTACTCTCCGTGATATCTGCCACCAATGGCCTTCAGGCGTCAGACATCCCGGCAGATACTCCCGTTGCGTCGCTGATATCGACTGCGAAGTCATACCTTGCCAACGGCTCTCCCCGCGACGCGCTCGTCTACTTCGATGCGGCCATTGCCCGGGACCCGGCCAACTACCTGACAATCTTCCAACGGGGAGCCGCGCATCTTTCCCTTGGCAAAACCTCCAAGGCTTCGGAAGATTTCGACCGTGCTCTCGAACTCAAGCCGGACTTCGAGGGCGCCCTGATACAACGAGCCCGGCTGAGGACCAGGAACGCAGACTGGGCGGGGGCCAGGCGCGACTTTGAGGCGGCGGGCAAAAAGGGAAGCACCGAGTTCGCAGAGCTGGAGGAGGCGCAGAAGGCGGCGGTCGATGCGGACAAGGCAGAGAAAAAAGGCGACTGGGAGGCTTGCGTCTCTCACGCTGGAACGGCCATTCTGAAGGCCAGCACGTCGTTGGCGCTACGACAACTACGAGCGCGGTGTCGATTCGAGAGGGGAGAGGTGCAGGAAGGCGTCAACGATCTAGCGCATGTTTTAAATATCGCCCCCGGCTTGGTGGAGCCGCATCTTCAGATGTCTGCGATGCTGTTCTACTCGCTCGAGGATTTCGACCGGGGCATCGCGCAGATCCGCAAGTGCCTTCATTCAGACCCGGATTCGAAGACGTGCAGTCGCCTATTCCGGAGGGAGAAGAAGGTTTTGAAGGGCATACAGCGTGTTCGTGAACTGTTTGAGCAACGCAAGTTCGTCAAGGCGGTGGAACTGCTGGTTGGCGGCAAGGAAGAGAGTGGATTGATTGCAGATGTCAAAGAGGATATTGCGTCTGCTCGCTCTGATGGTTACATACATCCCAAGGCCCCGGGCAAGCTTCATGCTACGCTCGTGGAAAACGCCTGCGAGGCTTATAGAGCGGTAAGTAATAGGTCTCGATTTTATACGCACGCGTGAGCGAACCATACTGACAATCTGACAAGATGAATTCCAAGCGTAAGGCGGGTCCTTACTGCTCGGAGGCGTTGACTCTGAACCCGACGTCACTACACGGTCTTCTCGCCAAGGCCGAGAGTCTGCTTGACGCGGACGAATTCGAGGCTGCTATCCAGACCTTGAACAAGGCAAAGGAGCACCATGCCGAATCCCAGCAGATCCAGTCACTTCTTCAAAAGGCACATGTGCTGCGTAAGCGGTCCAAACAAAAGGACTACTACAAAGTCCTTGGAGTCGATCGTGAAGCCGACGAACAAACGATCAAGCGCGCGTACCGAAAACTCACCAAACAATACCATCCCGACAAAGCGTCGAGGCAGGGCATATCCCGAGAGGAAGCGGAGAAGAAGATGGCCGCGATCAACGAGGCCTATGAGGTCCTGTCTGACCCTGAACTGCGGGCACGCTTCGATCGCGGCGATGACCCGAACGACCCCGAAGGCCAGGCTCGCAATCCCTTCCACGGCAGCCCGTTTGGAGCTGGAGGCCATCCCTTCTTCTTCCAGCAGGCCGGCGGCGACTTCTTTCAGCAAGGCGGTGGTCGACAGTTCAAGTTTACGCACAGAGGGTTCCAGTTTCCCGGTGGATTTCCCTTTGGCTAAGAAGACGTTACGTTTTGACTTGGTAGATTACACGCACATCTGTACTGTTATGTTTTCTGTGCAATGTTTCCTCTTTTTTCTTTCTCGAACTTCTGGGATGACCATGTCCCGGGGGCAGCTGATGTCTTCTAGATTCCGGAATACCTTTTTTTACGTTCTTCAGTTCGTATCCTGCGTTAGTCTCCCATGGAGCATCTGGAAATACTCATATGACCCCTAATGCAACGAGGATCTTTGGATACAAGGTGCAATATCAAAACCCGTAGCAATACCCACAACTTATGACAGTATGTATTAAATTCAGACCATTCCATAATGCAATAGCACCGGAAATAGCGCCAGTGACTTTATATTGGCAATTTTATTTTTTTCCCCCCTCACTTCACGTACGCCGCCTGCTGGATCACATTTTTCAGTTTACCTTATGTCGTCGTCGACCAGGCATCCACCTAAAACTTCTTCATCACCCCTCTCTTGGCGCATCTGTCAGGGGAACGTAGCTAACGCCAAACACCTTCTCCTTGTGCACCGAGCCATCTTTCTTCTTATCCACGATCCAGATATACTGCGATCCACTCCAGCCCAGCGTCCGCCGCGCACCACTCTCCCCGCCGTCCTCGACGGGGATGAACATGCGGCCAGGAGCCTTCAGCTGCTCAATGAGGGGCTCATGCATCGACGCCGCGGCGGCCCCGACGTGGATGGCATCGTACGGCCCGCCTTCAGGCCAGCCCAGGCGCCCATCGCCCTTGACGAACTTGACCTTGCCCGATTCCAGGAAGCGCCGCCCGCTCTCGGACTTGGCCATGTTGTTGCGCGCCAGGTCGACCAGGCCCCGGATGTGGTCGATGCCGATGACCTGCCCGTCCTCGTCCCCGTTGCCGTTGGAGGAGGAAGACGAGTCCGTGATCAGGTTGGCGAAGACGTGCGTCAGGTAGCCCGATCCGGAGCCGATGTCCAGCACGCGGGCGCCCGGGTGCAGGAAGGGGAGGAGATACTCGCAGGCGTGGCCGTGCATGTGGGGGGCGGAGATGGTGGCCGAGAAGCCGATGCTTTGTGGGGAGTCGGCGTAGGGAGAGCTTGGGGCGTAGTGGGCGCGGTCGACCTGTGCCGGGAGAAGCGGCAATGGTTAGAGTTTTGGATCATCTCGGGACTTGAAGAGGGAGCTCGAGCTGCGACATATGTCGGTGTTATATATATACAATACATACCGCGAGCATGGCATCTTTGACGCGGGCGCTCTTGATCAAGCCCGAGCGGTAGAGATTGTTGATGAGCTCCGAGTTCGAGCTCCCTGAGCAGAGCCACGCCATGGAGGATAAGGCTTTTTCCAACAGACGAGGCGTTTTGGCCGGTATTGTGGGCAGAGAATGGGGAGCAATAAGGTATGGCTCGAAGAGGATCGCGAAAGCAAGGAGGGCGACAACGATGGCAATGACGGTTGCGGTTGGGATACGCGACGACACTTTGATTCGCAAAAGGAGGAGGAGGAAGAGGAGGAAGGGATTAAATAAAAGGGGCGTGTATATCGTTGATTTTAATTCACCAAGTGGTGCGAGTCTGCTAAGCAAGATCCATCGGCAATGTTGATGCGTGAATGTCTCAGCAAAGCATGGCAGTTGAGGCGGGGAGCTCCGACGTCATCGTCCACTCACGTGTGTCGGGGCCGACAAGTCGCTGCAGTCCTGGGTACACACATATCAAGTTGAGCTGCGCAGGCGTTGAATAGAAACACACACACACTCACTCAAGTCTGGTTTACACCCCAAGAGGAAGTACGCCGCTCGCTAGACCGTCTGCACGTCGTCTGCCGGCTCGACGGCAGTGCCGTCGTTGCCGTCGTTCTCCTCTGCTCTATCTTCGCCATTGTCCTGCTTCGTGTGGTCCTTCTCCACAATTTCGCCCCCCCAGGGCAGATCGTCCTCGTCCGGGTCCGTGAAGAACTCGTACCGCAGAGCGTCTTTGGCTGTGAATCTCTTTGACGGATCGAGTTCCAACAGGTGGCCTAGGAGACGGATGCCCTGCTGCTCCGCGCCAGTCAGCTCGTCCACGTAGCTGGACCACTTCACGATCCGTTCCCACGAGTATCCCTTCTCCCCGATCGTAGGTATCGTAGTCTCAAACACCTGACCGTGCAGCGCCGCTGCCTGTTTCATGCGGCGCGTGCCGAAGATGCTCGACATCTCAATGAGCGCCTCGACGTCGTCCATTGAATGGAAAAACGGGAACCGCCGCCCGAGGAATGTAAGGAGGATCACGCCCGCCGACCAGATGTCGATCTTGGTCGTCTGTGACGTGCACTTGAACAACACCTCTGGAGCGCGAAATCCGCGGGTTCCAGCTCGATTCGCTCGCCGCGACGGCCGCGAGTCGTTCTTCGGGTAACCGGTGGCCATCGGTTTTCCGTTACGGCTCCAGAGGCTCCGTGAGATCTGGGCATTGCGCTCGTAGCTGCTTTCTGTACACAGACACGGTTCTGCGGAGAGATAGTCCCGCTGGCAGAGCGCTCTGTTAGTGTACCCATCGCGCACGGCTGTCTTGGGTGCACAGTAAAACTCACCTCAGCGAGCCCAAAATCGACAAGTACCCCGCGTTTGAGGGTTGGGTTGTAGAGGAAATTACTGGGTGAAAATGTTAAACTGACTCCTGTCCAAAACAAAAGGGGACAACTTCGGGGCGAGGAGGGGGGGGGAATCCGCGTACGTTGGTTTGATGTCCCGGTGTATTATGCCGTGATTATGCACATAGTGGAGGGCTTTGAAGAGGGAAGTGAAATAGTGCCGCATGTCAGCAACCAGAAACGTGCGGTACTGGACGCGAAAGTCGGTATGAGGGAAGTACGGTAGGACTGCAATGACCTGGTCCTGATGTCGAAAGGCAGTGATCAACGGGCAAACGGAGCGGGATCCTCGTAGGTCGTACAGCAGCTCGAGCTCGTTGAGGATTCTCGACGGACTGCTGGTCACGTAGATCTTCTTCAGGGCGACGTAGTGAGTCTTGCGTTTCCTTCTCGGTCGTGTGACGGCGGCCGGAGGTTGGTCCTGGACGTTGTCTAGACGGCGTCGTTTGAGGTGATTGGACTGTTCTGCCTCCCATTCCTCGTCCCAATCGTTGATGTACTGATCGTACAGCAAATCCTCAGCTTTATACACGGTCGAAAATGTGCCTGTCACGCATCCACGGGGTGTCAGCCAGCACCGGCCAGATGGTCAGAAGAAGTGCGAGGTAGACAGACCTTCTCCAATACGATTGATCAAGCGATATCGCTTTGATATCCCCACGAAACTGGCCTCCAGCTTTCTCATATCCTCAGCGACCGACTCATCGACTTCTTCCTCCGCCTCCTCCTCTTCTTCCTCTTCTTCTTCTTCTTCCCCTTCCACTTCCTCCACTACTGCTTCTTCATCGTCTTCTTCTTCCACTTCACTTTCAATCTCTGGTTCTTCCACGTCACTCTGGTACTCTGTCGCGACGTTGGACGAACAGTGTGCCGTGTCAGCAGCGGTATGCATTGTCGTGTCGTCCCAGGACCGCGTTTCCACGGGGGAGCACACGCCGGTATCATCGGGGTCTTCGTGGGTCATCTTGGAGAGCAGAGATCGTCCTTTGGCGGAAGAAGGCAGCGAGGAGGGTACAACAGTAGCATGAAAGAAGAGAGACGTGAGGCCAATGTCGAATCTTCTGACAACCGGGAGGTCGAGTACCAGCCAATTGCTGCAGACTGAACTTACACTGGATCCATCAGGTCAGTAAGCCTTTGCAGTGAGCGATAAAGGGGACCATCAAGCAGTCGAAGGTGATCTCGTTTGTTTCTCTACTACACAGTATTCTCTGGCAGACACAAGGCGCGTCTCTCAACGCGTCGAAGATTACAGTACATACACAATGATACGCATTCAGCGACACCACACGCCGACAACCACGGCAAAAGCCCGTAATTACCATACCGAGGAGAAGGTGAGAGAGCAGCTGCCATCAAGTCTCAACCGCCTCGATCCACCAGAGACAACACGCCCAGTGTGGTATATCCAGAGTCAGTCTCGCCAGGCCCCATGTCGTCTCTCCGCCAGCAACTGTGTCTCCTGCAAAAGCCCTCCGTCTGAGGCTGGCCGTGGGTGGTGGTGGGTGGTGGTGGTTGTGTGGTTCTGATCTCACGCCCCCCCGAAACGGGGAAAACGCAAACAAACACCCCCCTCGCTCGCACACTCTCCCCCATCCATCCGATCCCCCGCAGACATACTACTACATCAACGACGACTCTCCATCTGCTGTCTCGCTAGCAGCTCGTTTTTCTCTCGCAGTGTCTATCTACTTCAGTTCTTGCTGCTTTTCCCCATGCTTGACATCCGATAGCGGTCACGATGGACGACAGAATAAATTTCGACCTGAACGAATCGCTCAAATACTACCTGTCCGACCCAACCTCCGTGCCCACCCCCGATGCCGACCCGGAGCTTCTCGACTGCGAAACCGATCCGGATGCGCTGACGCTGCCCTTGATCGATGCGGTCTTGAACCCCGTGGTGGACGCCGTGGCTGAGAACCCCGAGGGCCTGGCGAGAGACTCGTTCTTTGACTCGGTTCAATTCCTGCTCAAGTGTGCACCTACCCCCAAACAACAATATGATTATTGTGATGACCCGCAGCCGGATCAATATTCTGAACTGTTTGCGCCTTCTTCTAGATTTGCGGCCGCGCTGCCCACGAAAGCCATCAGCAAGATCCTGGACCTCGTGGTTTCGGGACTCGCCGTCGAAGCCGACATCATCCACCATGACCTCGAATCGGACGAGACCGACACCGTGCCCCATCACAAGCAGCTGCTGGAGATGTACGCCTTTCTCCTGCAGTGGACCATCTCTGCCGTCGAGGCGAAGATGGCGGAGAAGCCGCCGACTGCCGCCCCCGCGAGACGAGGAACCGGCAAATCAGCGAAATCCCGAGCGAGTGCAAAGGACGACACGTGGGACTCGTCTGCCCAGCTCCAGATTTCCATGGAGGTGATGTGTAAAGTGCTCAAGTTGAAACTGGGCCGGATCTTCATGACGACGTCTGATCGCGATACCTTTGTGAATCTGTTTACCCGGTCGATATATCTCGTGCTGGAGAATGAGCAGCGAGTGAAGAACATGAACATTCGGATGCATGCGTTTAAGGTCTTGTGCATAGCCGTCAAGCACCATGGGCATGCTTTTGGTAAAGTTTTTTTTTTTTTTTCCTACTACCGTCTTCCGCGCATCCCAGGTCTCACAACTGACTGAAAGACGACAGGTGCCCAAACCTCGATCGTGCAGCTCTTGACTTATTTTGAGCATCTCTCGGAACCAATGGCAGAGTTTCTGCACATCCTTGCCGACCAATATGACTTTCCACAGTTGTCCGATGAAATACTAAGGTAGCCCTCCTTGGGATTCCCGTGTTGTCTTACGACAGCTTACATTTTCGCAGGGAGCTGGGTAACAAAGAATTCAATTCAAACGACACAAAGGGACCAAAATCAGTGTCGGCATTTATCGTCAGACTGTCGGAGCTAGCACCGAGACTGGTCATCAAGCAGATGACGCTCCTGGCCAAGCAGCTAGACAGCGAGGTACTTTGATTTTTTTTTTTCCCCAACATGGGCAACCCTGAGCAACTATTCTTTTTTGAATTGCTTTAGCTAAACATTCTTTAGGCTTATACGTTGCGATGTGCTGTGATCGAAGTCTGTGGAAATTTGATTGCCGACTTGAGCAAGCAGGAAGAACCCAGCGATAATTGCCGGACGCAGATCAACTCGTTCTTCGATGTTTTGGAAGAGAGATTCCTTGATGTCAATCCTTTTTGCCGGTCCCGTGCACTTCAGGTCTACATGAAACTCTGCGACCTCGACCAAAAGTTCCCCCAGCGACGTCAGGCCGCGGCTGAACTCGCAAAACGAAGCTTGGAGGACAAGAGCAGCAATGTCAGGAGGAATGCCATCAAGCTGCTTGCCAAACTTGTCTCAACCCATCCGTTCAGCATGATGCACGGCGGACAGCTTGCCTATAAAGAATGGGACGCACGGCTCCAGGCTGTCGATGCCGAACTCAACGCTCTGAAGCCTCCCCCAGAGACCCCGGGTCTGGATATCAATATCGATAGCGAGCTACTCGACGACGCCACTGAACTCCCCGAGTCTCCTTCCAAAGCCCCCAAGATGACCGACGAACAGCGCGCCGCCGCGATGAAAAAGGCGCAAGAAGAAGCGGCCACGTCTGAAATGCTTGCCCGACTCCAGCTGACACGGAAATATTATCTCGAGGCGATTCGCTTCATCGAAGTACTCCATGCGGCCTCTGGGATCGTCTGTCAGCTGCTCTCGTCCCGGAATAAGAGCGAGGTGATTGAAGCAATGGACTTCTTCGTCATTCTCGATGCGTACAAGGTCGAGACCGCGCGGTCGGGCATCCGGCGCATGCTTCGCCTCATTTGGACCAAGGGCAACAGTGACGAGGGCAAGGGAGTCCAGAGTCATCTGATCGATTGTTACAAGGGCCTGTTCTTCGACGCACCAGACTCCTTCAGTACCAACGACGCGGCCAACTACATTGCCAGAAACATGATCAGTCTTACATTTGGTGCCACTCCCGCAGAGCTGACGTCCTTGGAGCAACTGCTCAGCATGATGATGAAGGCTGGCCACATTTCGGACCTGGTGATTGCCAAACTATGGCAGGTGTACGGTGTTCAGAGGAAGGAGATATCCAGAACACAGAGGCGAGGTGCCATTATCGTTCTGGGAATGCTGGCCTTGGCCGATCCCGACGTCGTCGTCCGAGAAGTGGAAACCATGCTGCGGATCGGACTGGGAAGTCTCGGGAGAGCAGACCTCGTGCTCGCCAAGTACACCTGCATCGCTCTTCGAAGAATGAACGCGGGTCGGCAGGCAAAATCAAAGGATTCGGCATCCTCGCCCAAGTTGCCCCATGACCACGCGGTGCTTACCAAGTTGGCTGCCATGACGGAGATTGTCACGGAGAGCAAGGAATGGTACGGCGTTGCGGAGCAGGCAATCAACGCGATATACGCGCTCGCAAAACACCCGGACATCCTCTGCTCGGAGATCTTGAGACGAAAGACAAAGTTCGTCTTCCAGCCGTATCTACCGTCGCGCGAGTCGCAGTCGGCAGACAGCGAGGGAGGCCGCTTTGTAACGCCGCCGTCTGAACCCCAGCAACCGCAGAAGACCAGCTCCGCTGTGCTGTCTCAGCTGCTGTTCATTGTCGGGCATATCGCGATCAAGCAGATCGTCCACCTCGAGATGTGTGAACTGGACTTTAAGCGTCGGAAGGCAGAGCAACAGGAAAAGAAGAAGGAGTCCACTGCTGGTGGAGGTACCGACGGCGCCAACGAGGCCACGGGCGATGATGAACTCGACCTCATCGGTGGCACGACGGAAGACGACTTCACAGAGGCCATGGCTCATATCCGAGAGCGGGAGCTTCTCTATGGAGAAAAGTCGCTGCTGGCCAACTTTGGCCCGCTGGTGACTGAAATCTGCGCCAACAGCAATATCTATCCCGACCGCACCCTCCAGGGCGCTGCAACGCTCTGCATGGCCAAGCTCATGTGCGTGTCGAGCGAGTACTGCGAGAAGAATCTCCCGCTGCTCATCACCATCATGGAGCGCTCCGAGGACCCGATCGTGCGCAGCAACGCGGTCATCGCGCTGGGCGACATGGCCGTGTGCTTCAACCACCTGATTGACGAAAACACCGACTTCCTCTACCGCCGCCTCAACGACTCGGACGTGTCCGTCAAACGCACCTGTCTGATGACGCTCACCTTCCTCATCCTGGCGGGCCAGGTCAAGGTCAAGGGCCAGCTGGGCGAGATGGCCAAGTGCTTGGAGGACGAGGACAAGCGGATCGCGGACCTGGCGCGCATGTTCTTCACGGAGCTGGCGACCAAGGACAATGCGGTGTACAACCACTTTGTGGACATGTTCAGTTTGCTGAGCGCAGAGAAGAATCTGGAGGGCGATGCGTTGAGAAGGATCATCAAGTTTTTGGCTGGCTTTGTGGAGAAGGTGAGTCTTGCTTCTTCTTCTCATCATCCGATTCATTCATATGCGTATGCTTTTGGGGGAGGGGGGTTCACCACAACTAACGCGCTGGTCGCTGATGTGTCAGGACAAACATGCTAAGCAACTGGCCGAGAAACTGGCCGCGCGACTCGCGCGATGCGAGACCGAGAAGCAGTGGAACGACGTGGCGTATGCACTCAGCCTGCTGCCACACAAGAACGAGGAGATCACAAAGACCGTGAATGCCGGGTTCAAGGTCGTGCAGGCCAACGCGTGAAGCTGCGTATCTGTTCTCCGAGATCCTAACCTAACCGCGTAGTGTCATCGGGCCTTTAACGGGAGTTTGGTTTGGGGGATATTCTTTGCGGCGGTGCATGGGGGATATCATGTATATAGCATCATGCTTTGGCTTGTGGTTGGGGTAACATGCATTATGATCTAATTACTGCGGTGTAATTATTGTTATAGCGGGTTCACAAATGACATGATTCGCGTCTCGGAGCAAGACAGCGTCATCGGCAAATGCTCTCCAATCTATATTTGTGATTGTCATTCAAAGTCTTCAAGACACCGACCTTTAGGAAAATCTCAAAACAGGCTCAATTTGGTATGGCATATAACGTAAAGTAACAGATCTAGCAGTGTACCGCCGATTAGATATTAGGCATCTATCCGAACCCAAGTCATGCAGCAATATGTAAGTCTGTAGCTGGTTGGCACAGTAGTAGTAATATAAAGCTCTTGAGCCAGATAGTAGAAGTCGAAGCAGGAGTAAGTAATTCAGGAAAAGCAAAGAATGAAAAAAAAATAAAAAAAAAAAAGAAGAAAAGACCAGACTACGGCCCGTTACCTAAGCGCCATAGTCCTTGCTCTCTTCGAGGTAGAAATCCCGGTTGTGCAGCTTCTGCAGAGCCAGGCGGCCCTCTTCGGTGAGCTCGGGCTTCCCCGTCGGGTTCACGGGACACACGAAGAACCGCGGACGCCACGTCTCGCCCCTCTCCTTGCGTCTCGCCGCCTTCTGGCGCTGGCGCTCCTCGAGCTCGTGCTTCAAGCGCGTGGCGAGACCGTACTGTCGCGCGAGAATGGCCTTGGTGATGTCGCCCCAGAATCTGCGCGACTCGTTGGGCAGCTGAAGCTCGTCGGGCGGCACGAGCTTGGGGGCCGGGTACAGCGGGACGATGTCGATGAGGAGCTGGCGCTCCGTCGAGCCCGAGAGCGTGTAGTACACCTGTTCGTGCCAGTTGCCCTCGATGCGCGCCATGACGTCGTCGTCGGGCACCTCCTTGATCCTGGTGCAGGTGTCGTGCGCCGGGTCGTAGCGGAACACCACGCCCACGACGCGGTGCGGCTGCGACCGGTTGCTGAGCCAGCCCTCCTCCATGTACTGCAGGATCGCCTTGATGCGCGTCTGCGGACAGACGACGTAGCAGGTGTCCGACACGGAGACGGAGAGCGCGCCGCGCAGGAACCCGTTGACGTGTGCGGCCGGGTGGGTCAGTTGGTACTCTTCGTTGTCCCGCTCCTTGAGCGTCACGAAGATGCCCATGTTGTGCTGTCCGGGGCTGATGCGCACGCTTGCGCCGGTGAACTTGGCGCTGATCTGGTCGAAGCCCCGGGCGACGATGCCGCGCTGCGGACAGTCGACGTAGAATGCGGAGACGGGCGGGTGGTGGGAGGTCTGCTCGGTGATGGAGGCGATTTCGACCGTCTCCCGGTCTCCTGCAGTTGCGTCTGCCGTGTGGACGCCGTTGACTGGTTGGCTGGAGTCATAGCAGGTGGAGATGGGAGGGAAGGAGTCCTGGACCTCCCAGTTGCACTGGCGAAATGGATCGGTCAGAGCCCTTCATCCAGGATTCAAAAGCTGGAAAAAAAAAAACCCCGCATAACCTACTCTGAAGAACTCTCCGAGGACCGAGTTATACGGCTTGCACGGCTTCCCTTTGACGTATTTCTGCGGCGTCTGATTAGCCGATGGGCATCGTGACGGTGGTTTCATGAGCCCGGGAGGGGCGAGGTTGAGGGAAACACACAATGTCCTTTGTGAACCAGAAGCGCAGAACCTCCAGCATGCGACCCAGCTCGTCGTCGGACTTGCCCATGCTATGGCCTCGGTGAGATTCTGTACCCTTTGTTGAGGGGAGGGGTTGCACACCTGATGAATGCGTCTGGTCTGTCGAGATAGTTCCAAAACTCTGGATATAGCGCGAATAAAAAATCACCAGTCAGCCAGGCCCAGTCCCATCGTCTTCACCGAACTTGGCGATGTACAATCGTGTCGCGTTTCCACGCACCTAGATTGGGGATTGGCTCGAGCAGCTGCGCAGGCAGGGAGAATCTGGCAGTGGCGATGTCGGGGTGTCCGATGAACCTGCCAGTCGAGGTTGAGTGAGTAGATGATTCATGCCAGAGAGATCTGAGCGAGCAGCCGTTCTTTGGAGAGGGTGGAAGGGAACGCACTTTTTGAGGATGGAGACAAAGGTCATCAACCTGGAGGGCTCGTCATGGCGGCGTTCTGGCGTGGCCATGGCGGACCGTGCGTGGATGAATTGGCAGAAGCAGCAGAAGCAGGATGTAGGAGTAGAAACAGAAGCCGCCGTACTTGCCACTATCTATCTCGAGGATGGGTTGCTCTAGGAATCTAGGAATCTATCAGGAAGAGCCACGGGGGATGATGGTGATGGACAAGCAGGAGGAAGAAGCGAGATGGACGGGAGAAGGGGACAGAGGCAGCCATGAGAAGAGCCAAGGTTTAGAATCCAGCGCGAGAAAGCAAAAGAGAGCGAGGAACAGAAGCCCAGCGTTGGCCACAGCAAGAGGGCGAGTGACGGGTTGAGACTTTGGCGGTTTCCAGGGAGTGCTGAGAGCTTGTGCGATGCGATGATGAGGAGGAGTGACGTTGATGCGCCTATGTATGTGGAGGGGCGTATCGTATCGACATTACAGTACATACGGTACTCTCAGCTATGGCTGTGCCAGGGGAGAGCATAGTGACGGGATAACGGTAACGGTATTCTTACCGACAGTACAAGGACCCCCGTGACCCCACATCATCCAGTCTCGTCGAGAGCGAGAGAGAGAGAGAGAGAGAGCACGCATCGCTCCGACAGACTGCTAGCATGGAGGAGTACAAACATCGTCCCAGACACTGATCCTGTCTTGTCCGTAAGGTGTCGCCGCAGCTCGTACACTGAGAAGGCTGCGTAGCATGGCGATCATCGAGACGGACCGAGTGGCCGAGTTCAACTACTCCCAGTGGTCCGATTGTAGTAGTAGTTCACTAGTACGTAGTCCATATGTAAGGTACTGTAGTAGGGTTACTGACAACGAGGGTGGATGGACTGCACACACAGCATCCACAGCGCTCACGACGATCTCACGACGCAGAGCCTACAGGAACGGGGGTATTGATGTAACATCGCTCAAAAGTCGCCCATGCTTGCCAGTACAGAGTAATTCATGTGGTGGTAACTTCTACAACAACTGCAAGTGTGTGTGTGTGTGTGTGTGTGTGTGTGTGTGTGTGTGTGTGTGCTCTGCATCCCCAACCTCAAGTCGCTCGGACCCAGCAAGCCCACGCTGGTGGGAAGAATCAGACACATCTCACGACCCTGGACCTTGGAGGGGGGGGGAGATATCATACGACGTCCATCGCTCCCCAGACCACAGCAGGGCAGGACAGGGCCCTTGTCTTGGCTCGTTTTCCTCGTAGCGTCTCTCTAGCCCGCCTCGCCAAAGTCGTAGTGTCCCGTCTGCGCGGCATGCTGCGTGGCGCCCTTCTCCCCCACAAACAGGCCGCCGCAGGTGTTGCAGCGCACGCGGAAGCCGGCCGTGTCGGTGTAGTAGTGTCGCTCGCGCAGCTGCCGGCACAGCTCCAGCGCCTTGTCCAGGATCACGGGGTCCGCCGCGTCGAAGATCTTGGTGTCGAACTCGGGCGGCGCGTAGGCGTGGTCAAAGGGCGGGTCGGAGGGGGACAGCGCGATGGTGTCGTAGTGGATGCCCGAGTACACCACGATGCAGCGCGTCGGCCGGCCCTCGTTGAAGCGGTCCACGCGCAGCGTCTGCACGTCGATCGAGCAGATCTCGATGTCAAAGTGCTTGCTGAGGATGCTCAGCTCGATGCCGCCGCCCCACGCGTCGGGCGTCTGGATCCACCGGCAGTAGTCGTCGGGGGCCCGCTCCAGCACCGCGGCCGAGTACACGTCGGGCCGCTCGTGGATGGTCAGGGCGACGATGGATCGCAGTTCGGCCATGGCGTCGATCGCGCCCAGCACCGCGCTGCCCACCGCCCGGAAGAGGCACGAGTTGTCGTCGGGCATGATGCGAAGGACAATGGTCCCGGAATGGTCGGGTGACGCCACCTCGGGCGGGTCGTTCTCGACGTCGGTGTGCGTCTTGCGGTTGAGCGAGAGGAGGCTGGGGTTGTCTGGCGATTGCGCGGCCGAGAGCCCATCTCCTCTGGACGGTTGCGATGCGACTGCGGCGACCGCCGCTGCTGGTGGTCGCTTTTGTTGTTGTTGTTGCTGATGCAGCGATGGTGTGGACGACGATGCGGCCGACCCTTCCTTTCGCGTGATGATGAGCTGTTCTCCGTTCAGCTTGACGCCCGTGTCCGCGAGCTTTGCGCCCTGATCGAACTGGTCGAGACGGAGGGGCTTGGGGGGGTACCCATATTTGACATCAAAGGACGAGAGGCCGGTCTTCTCGCGGATCTGGCCGCAGAGATCTCTGATGGTCGCGGTGTCTTCCAGCAGGACCGTGGACTGGCCCGACGGTCCCCGCACCCGAATCCTCATACCGTCGCCGTCACCGTCGTCGTCGTAGTCGTAAGGGCCGTTGGAGAGGTGGTACTAATATGTAACTAGCAGTCGTGCAAACCGAGTCTCTGATCGCATCCGACAGGCTCTATTTCTTTTTTTT
>FQSS02000592.1:10661-44563 GCA_900128795.2 Malbranchea cinnamomea | reverse complement strand
TTTTTTTCCACCTGTTCAATCTCCATCGAGATCGAGATGAAAGGGAGATTTACCATCTGGAAATGGGAAATCCGTGAAACAGCTCTGTTTCCCTATCTATCAACAAATGTTCCAACTTGTCATACAGCCCACGATTCTTGACATACCCGCTCCCGTGAGATGTTCAACACCGTGCCTGTACCGTGTCAGCTTCGGTCAATTGGCCCCCCTCCCCTTCCCAGGAAGATCCTTGATAATCTACATACTTTCCAGGGCCGAGAGATGTGGTCCATTGTTATACTTCCAGATGCCGCCAATGTATGAGTTCCGCTCATAGCCCGTTACTTGAAAACCCTCGTCCAGGAGGTTTTTCAACGACACCAGGCCGACACAACCTTGGAGAGGTGACAGGCATCTGTCAGTCAAACTGCGATCCAAAACTCGAATACGCCAGGATTGGAGTAATGGACTTACCGAGTCCGATTACTGCTACAGTGGAAGAATGACTGGCTCGATTTGCCATGGTCGTTGAAGATGGAGAGTAGCACTTCTGAGTTGACAGTGGGTTCAATTGATGTCTGGCAATGTCTGGGGACCGACTGACCCTTTTTCTAAGTCAAGGTACAGATATAACACACAGGGAGGCCATGTCCAAGTAGTCAAGTCCATGTTACACACAGGCATTCCGCGACACAGGATGGTGGAGCAATTCAGTCGGGTGAATTGATGACTTCAAAGTCTTCCCCGGAGTTCCCGTCTCTTTGTTCAGCGGGATCTGGGTGGATATCTGCATCCGAAACCACGCGTCCCCGAAGCCTCAAGGGACAAGGAGACGAGTAAAATGGCGCATTTCAAGCCTTTTCCAAGATCGTTTCGGTGCCCTTTTTTTCTGCTGCTTTCAACTTCCAACACGTTGTATACTCGGACGCATGAGCCGCGATCGCTCAAAAGGTGGCGATCCCATGGCGAGTGACAGAGGACGGCTGGCATACAGTTCCGTCGAGTTAAGATGTTCTCAATTTTGAGGAGCTTTTAGTGTTGGAGAACCTGGTGGCCAGGACGGCTTCTCGGCCTTGACGATCTGAAATAAGGCACATCATGTACCTCTCGCCACAGTTTGCAGACAATTTTTGTCTGTGGGATTCATCAAGCACCAATAGTAAATCTGCTCTAGGCGAGACCTGCCAGCTTGCTATACTCGCTGGTACTCTGTACATGTGGTTATTTTTTCTTTTCTTTTCGTTTCTTTTCATTTCTCTCCATGCAGGTTCAGCAAACGCTGTTGATTGTATACTCTGTCGCGGGAGAGAGTATTGATGGGACTTTCACGCGTAACCACGCAAAATGGCCGTGAGAACACAACAGGAGGTTCGGGAGTATGCAGAAGTAACTAGAATGGAATGTTACTCCATAGTCAAGGTCTGTCGATGATGTACGGAGTACTTTGCGCTGATTCCAGGCAAAAAAGTTAAAAAGGATGTACTGTGCTCGGCGTTGTTGGGGCGATTGGACAGGTAAACTGAGGGCTGAAGCTGATGCGTCTGCGTTCTCACCAAACCCGAAGCAACCAAAGCAAGCATTCATTGGCAGCCTTTGATTTTTTTTTTCGTGGAATAACAACCACGATCCGCAGCGCAGATCGATGAAATGATCCGCGAGGTGCAACCAAGGCCGATTCTGGTCCATGCAGGGTCTAGTACGACGAAATTCCAGACCTGACCTGTTTGTTCGTCCTGTCTCCCAAGCGGACCATTTCCTTTTTCTTTTTCTTTTTCTTTTCTTTTCCCTCCGATTCTTGAAAATAGTAATTATCTGGCAAACGTGTAGGTGACCCTGTACTCTACTAGTATATTGTGACCTACTACTAGTACTTACCAAGTCTTAGTAGTAGTAGTAGTAGCAGCATAGTATGATGGAGCTGGCAGACAAAGATTTCCACCACCCCTACACCCCCTACGATATCCAGCTCGAGTTTATGAAAGCGCTATATACGTGCATTGACGAAAGGAAAGTCGGCATCTTTGAATCACCAACTGGTAAGGATATGTCTTCTTATCTGACAGTTCTTTTTGCCCTCATTCTTCTTCATGTGCGCCCCTCACCAATATACCAAGCCTATCGACCTTTTCCCTATTATTACTACTACTCTACTATATATACATGCGAGGGACCCAATTGCTGACGGGATTTGACGTTAGGTACTGTAAGTGATGATGATGATATTGCTGTTATTATTATTTTTGTTCCTCTTCTTCCCTTCTCTTTGGCACATCATCGTCACTCATCATGGGGTGTTGTAAAGTCCCAGTTGACCGGCTGTGTCTCCACGTGATTCCAAGTCGCTTTGGACAAAGCCATACTGCTGCTATGATGTATCCATTGGGGCAGTGGTTTTCGCACATCTTTCCAACCGGTCCCATGGCTTCGCATGCTTCTGTGCTGATACACTGGTTGTTCTTCGTTCTATCCAGGGCAAGTCGCTCAGCCTGATATGCGGCTCTTTGACGTGGTTACGGGATCATAAACGTGCAGGGTTCCTCGAGAACATCTCAAAGGACAAAGGTGAGCAGTATGAAGCCTGCCATCCGTACATGCATGCTTCCAACTCCTACTATGCGGGCGTGGAGGAGATTGGTACACCTGTACATGTGCATGAGCTGTCACTTTTTGCTTGCCATGTTCCGTGGGCTGCAACTAACCGGCTTGCGGATGTTGAAGAAAGCAACAACACAGCAAACAACGACGACGAGCCAGACTGGATAATCGAGCATGCACGACGGGAAAGACGGAGGGCGATTTTGGAGAAGAGACGGAGGCTGGAAGAGCGTCTGGCTCGGGTGCGTGCCGAGGAAGAGAGGCAGCGGAGGAAACTGGAGGACTCGAGACATCCGAGTAAGAGATTGGTACGTCCATTTTTTCTTTTTCTGTGTCTTTATCATGCCTGACTTGGACCCTTAATACTGAAGCCCGTCCGTGTAGAGACCGGATTCGAAGAGAGCGGAATCTCAACGGGACACCAATGCTACTGATGAGCATCAGTTTGAATTGGATGACTACGACAGCGGAGATGAACAAGGAACGGCAAAGCGGATGCACGGGATGATAAACCATGAAGGCTTCTCTGCGGATACGCTGGCTCTGCTGGAGAAGCTCAAGAGCGTGGTGAGGGTGAAGCAGGAGGACGACGACTCACAAGAGGACGATGTGAGAATCTTTTATTGTTCCAGAACGCACTCACAGCTCACGCAGTTTACGCAAGAATTGCGCCGCGTCACATTCCCTCCCAGTATCCCCCCAGAAGACGAAGAAGAAGGCAATAAACAAGTCGGAAGTGACGAGATAGAAGAGGGCACGAAACACATCGTGCTGGGATCACGGAAAACATTATGCATCAACCCCAAAGTGCAAGCGCTCGGGAATCCCGTGGCGATAAATGAACGCTGCTTGGACCTGCAGAAGCCGGGGGTTGCCGCCGCGCAGAAATGTCCGTTTCTTCCCTCCAAGGATAATGAGACGCTTTCCATGGACTTTCGAGATCATGCGCTCGCCAAGGTCCGCGATATCGAGGACATTGGCAAGATAGGCCAGCAGATTGGCGTTTGTCCCTACTATGCCGCCCGCTCCGTCGTGAAGCATAGCGAGGTATGCTCCGGTGATCGATCACGTTGAGAAACTAGCAGCTTGTGCTAATCCAATTCTCCTAGATCGTCACATTACCATATCCTCTTCTTTTGCAAAAGTCCGCGCGCGAGGCACTGAATATATCCCTGAAAGACCATGTCATCATCATCGACGAGGCGCACAATCTCATGGACGTGATCTCGAATATTCACTCCGTGGCAGTGTCCCTATCGCAGCTGCGATTAGCCAGCACCCAGCTAACGACGTACGCGAAAAAGTTCAAGACAAGGTTGCAAGGGAAAAACCGCGTCTACGTGGCACAGGTGATCAGACTGGTTGCGGCGATCACTCAGTATCTGGAGTCCATCCTGCAACGTGAAAGTCAAACAGAAGGTAGTGTGCAGATATCTGATATCATGTCCGCAAAGGGGGTCGATCAGATCAACCCACACAAACTGTCGCGATATCTGCACGAGAGCAAGCTGGCAAGGAAGGTAGATGGCTATGTTGAGTATTCGGAAAAATCTCGCGAAGAGAATCGACAAGCTCCAAAGCAGTCCGTACCAGTTCTCTTCCAAGTCCAGAGTTTTCTTCTCCCCTTGATGAATCCATCTGCCGAGGGCAGACTATTCTATGAGAAGATTGGCAGCAACGACGTCTACCTCAAATACTTGCTGCTAGATCCGACGAATCATTTTCGAGAAACGGTGGAGGACGCTAGGGCAGTCATCCTTGCTGGAGGGACTATGTCGCCGGTTTGAGTCGCCAAGTTTCCCTTCTCATTTTTATTAGGTCCACGGCTAATTCGCGCGACAGATGGAAGATTATGCGGACCACTTGTTTTCGTACCTCGAACCGGGACGGCTGAGAATGTTCAGTTATGGTCATGTTATCCCAAAGGACAACCTCATGGCGGCGCCAATCTTAAAAGGACTGCTGGAGACGGAGCTTGACTTTACATATGGGAAACGGGATTCTGAAAACATGGTGAGTTTTGCGCTCACGCCACCTTCAATCAGGTCCGCATAGCTCTGAGTCGATAACATGCTAAATGCCAAATCTGAAGCTGATCGATCTCGGGAGAACAATCGTCGGGATATGCAACGTCGTCCCGGACGGTGTGGTCGCTTTCTTTCCCAGTTACGACCTTCTGACCCAAGTCATAAAGTGCTGGAAGAAGCCGCTCTCGGAACTGAACAACTCCAGCATCCTGGACCAGCTAGGCAGAAAGAAAATTGTCTTCCATGAGTCTCTCGACAGAGAAACGAACACGGACGATCTCCTGGAAAATTACTCCAGCACTATCGACAAAGGGGCAGGCGCCTTGCTCCTGTCGGTCATGGGTGGGAAATTGTCCGAAGGGATAAATTTCTCAGACAGCCTTGGTCGAGGCGTCATCGTGGTCGGACTGCCCTTCCCGAATATCAGGAGTGCAGTCATGCAGGCCAAAATCCAACATGTGGAACGCAAAGCCTACGAGTCATGCGCTGGCACAGAAGAGGAGAAAAGGGCTCGCGGAAAAGCCGCTGGACGGGAGTTTTACGAAAATGTCTGCATGCGAACGGTCAACCAGTGTATTGGACGGGCGATCAGGCATCGGAATGACTATGCGGCTATTCTCATGCTAGACAGGAGGTATGGCACGCCGCGCATCCAGAACAAGCTGCCGTCGTGGATACGGCAAAGCCTTGTGTCCTCTCAGCATCCCACGAGGAGGACAATAGGCGAGATTGCGAGCTTTTTCCATAGGAAGAGAAACTTCAATACGAGTACGAAATGAACCGAATCGCTTTACTAAGCATTCTTCTTTGTAGCAAGAGAGTCCTGTAACTAATTACCAGGTAGCGCATGGTCCTAAAAGATGAGCCCTAATCGATACTAAGTGTTGACCAACCATGAGTCGTTGATTGTTATTTAATGTTTTCATTCTCCTTGCTGCGTGGTGTTGGCGTTCATTGGGACGTTCAGTCTGGAGGAGGTTGGGCTGATGTTTGAAGTCACGTGCCACACAGCGCCAAGCCATGATCAGGGCTAGCCCTACAAGCGAAAGTTCCCAGACACACACCGAGTGTGGAAGCGTGGAATCGACGAACATCTCACGGCAGTCAACGCAACCGCCCAACCTCCGATCATCGACCCTATCTTGTCGAATCCAGCGCCGTCGACAAGATGCCTACCAGATTCTCTAAGACGAGAAAGCTGTGAGTATTTCCTGTTCATTGGAACCCCATTTCCGCTTTAAAAATACACAAACAACAGCAATCAATACCTCCACGAAATTCGATCGCTCGCCCGACGATGTGTGAATTCTGCGCAAGAAAAAAAAAGATGATTTATCCGTTCAACAAAATCTTTTCGCCCAAATATTAATTGCTACCTCTCGAATTACGACTGACTTGTCTTTCTCCTTTTTCTCTATCTAGCCGCGGCCACGTTTCCGCCGGTTATGGTCGCATTGGCAAGCACCGGAAGCACCCCGGTGGTCGTGGTATGGCCGGTGGTCAGCACCACCACCGCACCAACCTCGACAAGTTCCACCCCGGTTACTTCGGTAAAGTCGGTATGCGGTACTACCACAAGACACAGAACCAGTACTGGAAGCCGGTGATAAACTTGGACAAGGTACGTCCTGTGCATAATGGGATCAGTGGTGGGTTTCTGGCGCAATTGGGAGGGCTACAGTGGACGAAAGAGCCGGGAGCTGTGAATGGCAAGGCCAAAGTGGGAGATGTGTAAAGCGAGAGTCGGGTCCTATATGGAGTGGGAGGAAGTGGGCCGAGAAATGAAACGGCACCTTGAAGTAATGGACAGTTTGGGCTGATGAATTCATCTTCTTCGCGAGATATAGCTGTGGTCCTTGATCCCCGAAGAAACCCGTGATGCCTACGTGAGCGGACAGAAGACCGATACCGCCCCCGTCCTCGATCTCCTTCCTCTCGGTTACTCCAAAGTGCTGGGCAAGGGCAGACTTCCACAGATCCCCATTGTCGTCCGGGCGCGGTGGTTCAGCAAGGAGGCTGAGCGCAAGATCAAGGAGGCCGGCGGTGTCGTTGAGCTGGTTGCATAAACGTGTGCGGCTGCTGGGACAAAGTGGGTGGTGGTGGTTATCTAGCCACAACATCCGTGGCGGGGTGTGTGGGATGGGTGAATGACATAAAAAGACCTACCAAAAATATGATACACACACATTTTTTTTATGTCACCCTCCCTCTCGTTCCTTTATAGTCGTGACCCTCGGCGCAGATGGTGTTGGGCTCGATATAAAGGATTAATTCTAACGGGTACAATTGTTTCTATTAACGTCCTGAAGTTCTGAATGATGGGGGGACTTTTATCGAGAGATAATTGCATCCGAATTGTTATGATTTCGAAATACCATGAATGGGCGAAGTCGGGCCCTTTTACATTTTTTTTTATACCTACAGAATTCGTTACAATTAGCCTTTGGCGGGCACCGGAGTATTTGTGAATCTCCACCAGAGATCATAGATCATGCATCGGAGAGAATACTCAACTTCGCATGATTACCAGAGCCTGCTATATATAGTGTCCATCATCAGGTTTCTGGAGCGGAGACAGGGTCATGGCCTACACATATGAGTAATTGAAACCAAACTCCATAGTCTATTTGCCTATATGTCTAGGGTATCAGGTCGAGGAATATTTGACACTCACAGGCGCGAGGTGCGAACTCTACCAGGCTTCCCATCTTCACCACTTGCCAGGGTATCCCCGATGAATCGAATAGCGTTTTCAAGCATGGGCGGAGTAACTTCATGCCCTACCCCTTCGAAAATGAGGTCCTCGAAGGTGACTCTGCCATCCTCAAACCAGCCACCAGGACCAATTGCTTTCTTTAACCACGTCAACAACGGCTCACCGCGAGCATATGGTACCAATTTATCAGCACCACCCGCAATGTTCATGATTTTCTTCCCAGCAAGGCAACGCTCCAGGATTGGTCGCAGAACTTTCTTCTCCTCCTCAGTCGGATCTCGCACGGGTCCCTTTCTGATAGGGCTATCGCGAGAGGCATCGTCCTTCAACTGGCCCAACAGCAAACCCGACGGATCGTAACGCTTCATCAGCTCGACAAGCGTTTGTGGGAACGCTTCTGAGCCAAGGAACTTGGAGCCTGGAGGATCACTCGCCTTCCAGACATCCAGTTTCGAAAGCTTGGCGCGCTCAGACATCAAGCTGACGTAGTCCTGAGTGCCAATAATGCTTACTCCGGCTCTGACCCGGGGCTCGTGGAAGATGCAGCTCCACGCAGAGTGCGCGCCGAGAGACACGCCTACCACCATGTTGTACGTGATCCTTCGGTCTGATTTGGGAAAGACGAAGCATTCAATGACATCAATCAACAAGGAGACGTCGCGAGCGGTGCCCTCTGCTGATGCATTAGTCTTGCCGTCAATGAGCAGTAGTAGTAGTAGTAGTACTAACGCACTAGTACTACTATCATGAAGAGAGGAGGAGGAGGAGAGACTCACGGAAAATGGCCCACATGTCCTGGGCATGATTTGGATTGCCGCTCCTCCACGCCTCATTGCACAGCTTGTCAACTTCTCGTGACCCATGGTTCCGTTGATCAAAGCAGACCGCGATCAGGCCTTTATTCTGCTGGCTTGGTTCGACGCGCCCTTCCTTCAACCTCTTGTTCCAGTCTGCAACGGCGGCCACGGCAACATGTTCCATGCTGGCCATGGTGACTCCCCTCGCATGTAGCACATATAAACAGGAGACTTCTTTTGCTTGCGGGGGCAGCTCATCTAAGCCATAGACCGCACAGAGAATGCCCGCGACGGTCACTACCTTTTTTGAGACTTGCTGCTTGGGCATATCGTATGTCTTGACCATGGGGTCGAGTGGGTAGGACATTTTCAGAGTTTCAACTCAAAAGTCAAGTGCAATTGATAATATCTATTGAGAAACCAGGCATATATCAAGACTCCAACGATTCCTGAGTCGTTAGACAAATCATGTTTACAAGCAGCACTACAAGTACTAGGATCTCTCGAGTCGGTTTGTTCCCCCTCCGGCTCTGAGGCTTCGGGCCGTTGGAAATCCCGACTCCCGAGGCTCAACTTGCGTGATTACTAAGCGTTAAACTATCACTGGATAGGACCACGTGGTCGTCGTGTGTCTAAGGCTCTGTGCGTGGAAAAAAGAAGATCTCCTCTGTTTCAGGACGGGCTCAGCCACTTGTGGCTTTAAAACCACGCACGACGATTGTGGAGCGCGGGTCCACTTGAGAAGGTGACTCCTGACGTTTGGGAGACGGCTTTAAGGAGCTTCAGGCTGGTATCCTCACTTTACGGGAGACATTTGATCGAATCAGGTCTATGTTGCCTGTTGCGTGTGGCAGCTCTACCATTTTCAGAGGTAACCTTTGCTTACTTTTATTTTTGTGGCAGCAAGGAGAGATTTGATTTCGTTTTTCTCTGCAATGCCTACGCAGTGACGCAGTCATCAGGTTGGCTACTTGAAATTGAGCGGGTACGTCTGGAGATGCGTCCTCCCTGACTGTGTTCCTGCTAATCTGACAACGTGCCACTGTCTCTGTTGTAGGAGGCGTTGACTACTGAGAATGGTCGAATCGTCCTCTGTTGCGAACGAGGTCCCATTACTAGACGGCCCCTCCGACTCCATCCCGCCCCTGAAGCTCGCTCAGACTGAACACCTCTTACCTCACCAATCACCGCATTCAGACGTGCAAAACCCCAATAATGGGACTACGAACGGAATGCTGACTGGCGTAGACAATGCTAGCAGTGTCACACAGAATGGTCCAGACTCGCAGGCCGTAACCTCCTCTGGCGTCGTCGAAAACGGCGCTCCGGTCCAGCCTTCTCCAGTGAAACAACCCCAGAGCCGCGAGGATGCAGAGAGATCACGGAATGTACCATCCAGGACAAACTCTAATGCGTCTGGAATTACCCGACGACGCCGGGGAAGCCATCAAGGGGAGTCCTCGCCAGTTGCTGGCACAGTAACACCCACCAGACGGCGAAGTGTACAGTTTGCCAGGACTTCCGATAATGAAGCGCAGGGTGCATCCAACTCGAGAGCTTCTTCTTTTGGTCCTCTGGATGGAGATGCCCAGGCAAAGGACCGCCGGAACCACCAGTCTCTTTTGTCAAAACTGAGAGCTTTTGCCGCATCGTCTTCGTTTCCCTCACATTCTCGATCCGCTAGTGCCGTGACAGTTGGACCTGATACCGCAGATGGAAGATTGAACAATGCTGACCACCCGACACCAGGCTCAGAGCGAGGAGAATTTCGCTTTCCGTGGACACATGATGAGAGCGAAGCTGACGCGGATGCGGAGTCAAGTTCTGGGGAACAAAGAACTGGCCTTCGGAAGAAGATGAAAAGAAAGATCAGGCGGTCGAAGCCAGAATCGGAACCTCATACTGCCCCATCCACCCCGAGAGCGTCTGACGCCCCTCCCTTGCCCAGTTCCTTTTCCAATTCCCGCACTGCAGATGACTATGTCCCCAGTCGCTTTAGACGAAGACCTATTGCTTCTGCTCTAGCACTCCATGGAGGCGTATCCGAAGATGAGGGTCGAGAGAGGCTGAACAGGGAAGGAATGTGGGGTCTACGGAGTGGGTGGATTCAAAGTGCTCGTGCCATGAGCTACAGTGGTCAAAACCGCCAGGAGCATCTCAGTGGCCCAGAAGACAGAAGACCGGGTCATCTTCGGAGGTTTACTGGACTTGGAACGGCGTCAGACTATGGAGAGTCACTCAGCGCCGCCTGGAGGAAGCACAAAGCAGAGCGAGGCACTAGTCTGAGTGCTCAGAGATGGCGTCAGATCAAGGCTGGCCTAAAATCGATTGGCCAGCGGCGTAAAGCCGAGGCGACGGTCGACCATGTAAAATCCGCTGAGTTGCTAGCTGAACTGGCGTCCGGTGTCCCCGCGGCTCTCCTTCTTGCCAGCATGTTTCAGCGTGATGAACATGGGAGCAGGCGTATCCCAATCCTCTTGGAACAGTTGAAGGTCCGTGTCACGGATAGTGAAATCGACTCTCGTTTCGGAGACCGACACCTTGTCTTCAGAATTGAGCTGGAGTATGGTAGTGGAATTACTCGTATGAACTGGGTAATCCATCGAACACTGAGGGACTTCGCGAATCTTCACTTGAAGTATAAGATGCATATCGGTGCTCAGAAGTACATTCAACTCAAGGGCGATGAGTCTGGAAATACGCTGCCTCACTTCCCGAGAGGAGCATTCCCATATCTACGAGGTGTTAGAGGGTTGGAGAGCGATCCGGAAGATGAAGATGACGAAGGGGGAGACGAGACAGCCGGGGAAGCGACGAGCGGGAATGAACGAGCCAAGAAGAAGAAAAAGCAGAAGAATCGAAGATCTCTCGGGGGTATTTCTAGGCAGGGATCTGGTTTAACCCACGAGGAGGCAGGCAATGCGCCAGGATCTGCATCAAATCACGGAGATGGGCAACAACCAGGACCTTCCACGCCGGGGCCAGTCGCGAAACGAGAGCCCTATCCCGAACGGCAGCGGAAGAAACTTGAGGTATACTTGCAAAAGATGATTCGCTTTCTGATGTTCCGGGCGGACAGCAATCGCTTGTGCAAATTTCTAGAACTATCAACCTTGGGCGTACGACTAGCTGCAGAAGGGACATACCACGGCAAAGAGGGCTTTCTGGTGATTCAATCGTCCAAGGGACTTGACTTTAGAAAGGCTCTGAAACCCTCCCTTATAAAGTCTCGACATTCGCCCAAATGGTTCCTTGTCCGACACAGTTACATTGTCTGTGTTGACTCACCAGAGGATATGCATATTTATGACGTGTTCTTGGTCGACCCATACTTTCAGCTTCAGTCTCAAAAAGTGCGTCTCCGTGACCAGAATGCAAAGGAAATAGCAAAGACTGCCAAAGAGTCTGCAGCGCATCCCAAGCATCACTCTTTGAAGATCCAAAATGCGGAAAGAAAAATGAGGCTCCTGGCCAGGAACGAGCGCCAGCTACATCAGTTTGAAGAATCCATCCGCTTCATGGTCGATAACACTCCTTGGTCCAAGCCCAACAGATTTAATAGCTTTGCACCTGTTCGTCACAACTGTTTTGCCCAATGGCTAGTTGATGGACGCGACTACATGTGGGTAGTATCCCGGGCAATCAACCAAGCAAAGGATGTCATCTACATTCATGACTGGTGGCTAAGCCCTGAACTTTACCTGAGGCGACCTCCAGCGATCAGCCAGAAATGGCGGTTAGATCGCCTGCTTCAGAAGAAAGCACAGCAGGGCGTGAAGATCTTTGTGATAATGTATCGAAACATCAATACTGCCATGCCCATCGATTCCGAATATTCCAAATTCTCACTACTCGACTTGCACCCGAATGTTTTTGTTCAGAGGTCACCAAACCAGTTTAGACAGAATACCTTGTTTTGGGCTCATCACGAAAAACTCTGCCTCATCGACCACACTATAGCCTTTATCGGAGGTATTGATCTTTGCTTTGGGCGTTGGGATACACCACAACATCTATGCACCGATGATAAGATGACAGGGTTTGAGCCTTCTGATCTCCCCAAGGACGCCGACCACTGCCAGCTGTGGCCGGGCAAAGACTATTCGAACCCAAGAGTACAAGATTTCTATGAGTTGAATAAACCGTATGAAGAAATGTACGATCGAAATGTCGTTCCTCGTATGCCCTGGCACGACATTGCAATGCACGTCGTGGGGCAACCTGCTCGCGATCTGACTCGCCATTTCGTGCAGCGATGGAATTATATCCTGCGCCAGCGGAAGCCGACTCGACCCACTCCTTTCTTGCTGCCACCACCGGATTTCAACCCCGCCGACTTGGAAGCCCTCGGATTAGACGGGACGTGTGAAATTCAGATTCTGCGGTCCTGTGGCATGTGGTCGATGGGGACCCCGGATGTTACGGAACATAGCATCATGAATGCGTATGTCAAACTTATCGAGAAATCCGAGCATTTCGTCTACATAGAAAATCAGTTCTTCATAACAAGCTGCGAAATAGATGGGAAAAGGATTGAAAATCACATCGGAGATGCTCTTGTTGAGCGAATTGTCCGGGCCGCCCGCAACGACGAAGACTGGCGGGCGGTGATTCTAGTGCCTTTGATGCCTGGTTTCCAAAATAGGGTCGACACTGAGGGTGGTACCAGCGTTCGGTTGATCATGCAGGCACAGTACCGCAGCATCTGTCGCGGTGAGACGTCTATCTTTGGTCGATTACGGGCGCAGGGAATCGAACCTGAAGATTACATTCAGTTCTTTTCTCTGAGGTCATGGGGAAAAATCGGCCCACGGAAACATCTTGTGACAGAACAGCTATACATTCACGCAAAGTGCATGATCGTCGACGATCGAGTGGCTATAATTGGGTCCGCTAATATCAACGAACGGTCCATGCTTGGATCCAGGGATTCCGAATGTGCCGCAATCGTTCGGGATACTGACATGCTCTGGTCTTCTATGAATGGAAAGCCCTACTTGGTTGGCCGTTTCCCGCACACTCTTAGAATGCGTCTTATGAGAGAACACCTTGGCATTGATGTCGACGAAGTCCTTGAACAGGAACTGGCGGCGGAGGCAGAGGCCAGGCGGAACAAGGCCACCACCAAGGGACAAAGTCCGGATGACTTGGATGATCCCATGGATGCCTTCTCCGTGTCCTCTGACAAGCTGAATGAGAGGGAGTTTGATGAACAACGGCTGAGGTTCCAGGATGAGTGTTTGGCGCGAAGCGAACAGATGCACAGCTTCAATCACGATGTCGACTGGGAACAAGCTAACAACCCTAACCTAAAGACAAACAAGAAGCTGACTGCAGACTCAAGGGTCACTAGAAATGTGGATCATCGGAAAGATTTAGAAGGCGACGGGGTTGACAATATGAAGGCTTTGAGTGAGGCCGGATTTCTTAACGGTCGAGATTCTTATCTTACTCCTGAGAATGCAGAAATCCTGGTGTCAAGCGAGCATAGGCCTTCGACGAAACAATCTTCAATGCATCCACTGACGCCGGCGGAAAGCTCACCGGGTCAGTCTAAGTCTGACGGCGACCGACCAGCTTCTGGCGGAAGTGCCAAGGAATCGGAGTCATCTCCAAAGCAGAAAAAGCAGTTTCAAAATCGAAGCAACCTCCCCCATCTCACGGTTGATGCACACGACCCTTTGCACCCCCAGCCTGACAGATCTCACCCCCTCGCGTCGGAGATTGTCCAGCCAACGATTGACAAGGACTGCATGAAGGATCCACTCATTGACTCATTTTATTTCGACATCTGGCAGGCGACTGCAGAAAACAACACGAAGTTGTTCCGGACTGTATTCCGCTGCATGCCGGACAGCGAAGTGAAGACTTGGAAGGACTACAAAGAATATGATGCTTACGCTGAAAGGTTTGCGGACATGCAGAACAGTTACTACTACGATGACCGTGCTCCGCATCTCATTGCACGCCCCCTTTCAATGTCCCAGAGTGGTCCCGTTGGTGCTGGCACCACCACAGCGATCGACAGGTTCGGAGCAGAAATAGGCAAGGTTAGGAGTGAAATCAAAGAAAAAGTCACCAATCACGTGTCGAGTGAGGCTGCGGAAGAAGAGGCTCTGAAACGCTGGGCATCCGAGGCGAATAAAGCTCAGCTCGAGCGGCAGGTCACTCAGCAGCTCGCTGATTTGGCGGATGCGGATGAGCAGTCACCGTCGTCGACGCAGGGTGAGAAGGCCGCCTTGAAAGCCCCAGAGACCAAATCCTTGAATTCCACTCAGAGTCGGGATAACTCGTTCCCCACGGTGGAGGTCGAGAAGTCTGCGCAGAATGGCGAGGGTGGGCCTAGCCTGAATGCTTCGCAGTCAGTGAGGAAACGGCGGAGAGCTACAACTCGTGGTTCCAAGCGGGAATTCCATGCTTCAGACGATATCATGAGTATGCCCGAGGCCGAAGAGTTGCTGAATATGGTGCAAGGCCATCTAGTGTTATGGCCATACGAATGGTGAGTGATAATATCTTGCCTCTTGAGAATCCTCATGGAAACGAGCTAACTTAGCGCAACAGGTTGGAGAAAGAAGAGCAGGGTGGAAACTGGCTGTATACTTTCGACCAGATCTCGCCGCTCGAGATATAGTAAGTTGCCTGTTTCTAGTTCTCAGATACTGGCACACTCGATAATATGATGCTGACCGATCTTGCCAACTGTAGCATCTAATCACCCAGCTTCGATGTCTCTCCTGGCTACCATCCCTACGCTTGAACCTAAGGCTCACGGCCCTGGGCCGTCACTCTGGATCAATAAATTTACTTCTTTAATCAGCTTACAGATACCAAGTACATGCGTTTTAATATTCTTACCCTTCTCCTTCCCTACAGCTCATGCCGTTTCCCTACCTAGCTCTTTTTAATCCTCATCCATGTCATCGGTCAACCATACGCTTTCCTTCTCCCTTTCCTTTGTGTGCTTTTGTCTTCTGCCTCAGACACTCGTTTTGGTCCTAGACTTCTCCTAGTTGCATGCATCGCCCGCTCTCATTCTTTTCGCTGTTGTTTCCTATAGTCGCTGTTACTCGGACTGATAAGCTGGCGCATTTCCTGGGAAGTTGTACATAATTCATCAGCATGATTAACTGTTCTATGACTGTTCACGGTACATTCTACAATCAATGGCAGGTCTGAGCAACCGACACCCTGTCTTGTCCTACAAAGGAAGATTCCAGGACAAACACGGGGCCACGAGGGGAGAGAATAATTGCACGGCAGGCTAGTCCGCGGTCAAGTTCGCTAAACAATTCCTACTTTAGTCAAGTCAAATAGGACATATCGCATCAAAAAAAAAAAAAAATCTTTGCGACTCCAAGATACGGAACAAACGTACGTTAAAAGCGAGATTTCTTTGCTTTATCCCGCACGAGAGACCTAAAACATCAGCGTGCCATGTATCACCTTGCTGTACGGTAACTGGCCTTTGTCCAAGAAAAAAGGCAAACGCTACAGAATGACACAGTGTCGCGGTTCACCTTGCTGCCGTGTGTGCTCACGGTGCTTCAATAGCCCAATTCGTACCACAGCATCCACCAATTCCCACACGCCGTGGCCCGTCCAAGGTGAGCATTCCACATACGCAAGGGCACCCATCCTCCGTGCCGCTGCCAGCCCATCTTCCATGCGCACAAGCTTTCTCTCCTCGCGCCCACATTTCTCTCCGACACGTTTAGGCTCACTGGGAGTAGCGATGCAATCACGCAGATCCGCCTTGAGACCAGCTAGAATGATCGGTTTCCCAGGACACCAGGACGCCAGGTCGTCCGCCCACTTGCCCACTGCGCGAACGAAGCTCGTTTGATCATCGACGGCAAAGCACAGCACGATAATGTGCGCGCGGGAATCTTCCCACTTGATTCCGGATGCAGTTTCTCGCCGCAGCATCGACCCAAGCAGCGCCTCGGCAAAGGCGTCCACGGTGTGCGCGAAGATGCAGAAGATTGGCATATTGCCTTCTGTAGTAGGAGGAGGAGTACTCTCATTTCCTTCTTCGATCTTCTCTTTGACAGTGTCGATATCCATGGCCATGCCCATGTGGATGCGGTCGACATCGACTTCCACGTGAAGTATGGAATCGCAGATGATGGTAGGCATACGCTTCATTGGCGGCGCTCGATCCGTCAACAGCCGCAGGAGCAACGACATCTTTCCTACATTTTTGTCGCCTACGATTACGAGGCGAAGGGTTTCAGCTCGCTTTCGGCCAGTGCGTACTCTTCGGATTGCCAATGATGTCGATGATGATGATGATGATGGTGGTGCTAACTGCGACCCAGGTTTCTCCGTGTCACCCTTTCTGCTATCGCGCAGACTTGGGCCTGGAGCTGGGAACTTGGAGTGCTGGAAGATTTTGGTCCATCGCTCTGGGATCCAGGTCACTGCAGCTGGGGCTTGGGCATGGGAAGAATCTACTTTTTCTTCTTCGATTGAAGAAGGGGCGCAGGAGCAGGAGAATGGGACTGAGTGATGATGCGTCTTCTCTGATGTCAACTGTTGTGACATCTGGCGGTCGGCTGGAGTGCGCGGAAAAGACAATGTCACTTACAATTGATCCTCTGAGAATTTTCCCAAGATGCTTATCTGGGTATCACATAGCTGGGAGTCCGCCTTTTTGTAAGGTGTGTAACCGTTGCCTAGCCTAGGCTGACACATTCTGAACATGAGCCTCGCTGCAAGGTGGTCGTGTTATGTTTTGAGCTCAAATCATTGATTAGTTCAAATGAATTTACTGAATGGATCTCAGTATCACTGGCACATGAATAGTATCATTGTCTTCCGTTCAAATTGTTCGTATTCATTCATCATATAAGTGAAAGACATAGTCGAACTCAGGGTATATTATCGTACCTATCATGATCTTCCTCCCTATTTTAGATCTATTTCCCTCGGAGCGCCGTTTCAAAGAACACACACGTGTATGCAGCTATACAGTCGAAACCTAAAGGAACAGTTATATACGTCAATCGTCTCATCTCATTTCACCCATACCCATATCCATCTCAACAGTTCCAGGAGATTGCCCATCGTCATTCCCTGTTCTGGGAACTCCAGTCTGCCCTTGCGCGTTTCGCTGGTGACTTGCACCGTGTTGGACAGGTCGTTGGAGCGCTCGGGGCCCCATTGAGATATTCGGAAGCCATGCCTCCGGACTTTGTAGCCAATGATGAGCAGGAAGTAAACGGGGATCTATGGGTTCGTGTCATGTTAATAAGCGAGGTTATGATAGGGTTGCAAATGGGCCTGGAACAATTTGTAAAAAGTTAAATGGACAGAGCTGCACTTACACCAATGTACGAGGCAAAGAAATGGCGAGTATTGAAGGGCTCAGTGACAAAGGCCGCGACTCCGTTGAACAGGATTAGAATCACGCAAGCGACGAGGCCAAAGGCGGCTTTCAACCACTGTCCGTGTGATTTATACGGGTATCGGGGGTGATCTCTGTCATAGCAGGCTGCTTGCATCTCTGACGTTGTTCCGTAGTTTTTGGTTTCTTCCAGCCTATGAGAAACCGTGTTAGAAAAAAGTCTCGATATACATACAAAGGCAGTTTTGTGATTGTCACGTACGTTCGGTAAAAGCACAGATAGGTTGCACAGATCGTGGCGTACACTATCAAACATGACACGGTGCAGTTTGTCGCGAGTTCACTGAGGCTCTGGATCGACCGCGATTTGGCCCATTAGTCTTTCCGTGGTGTGAAGTGTGCAGTGTTCGAGCCTTACCTCGCCCGAGCTTCCTTCTGGGCCCAAATAGCCCAGCAACATCATTAAAGCTGTCGCAAGAACGGCTCGCAAGGGTACACCTGCGTGACATCGTCGCAGACGCTTGGTGATAAACTCCGGACCAGTCTGGTCTCGCAACGCTAGTGTATGTAAGACCCTAGAAGCCACGTACATCGAGTTGATAGCACACGTAAACGCAGAGAAGAGGAACACAGCATTGAAGAAGTGAGCTACAGTAGGCAGACCGGCTTCCACCACGGCAATTACGAACGGTGAGCTCGCGCCTGCAGACTGCCATTCGTTATTGAGGAAGCGATGGTCCCTTGGCACGGCGAATGAGACTGTCAGCATCGCAAAGGCGTATAAAGTGACCGCTCGAATGGAGATTTTGCGTGCCGCCATCTTCATGCTCTCAGAATCTGGCAAGGCTTTACTCTCCGCAGCGGTGGCGGCAAAGATATCCATTCCCACGTAGGAAAATATCACGTTGATCATCGTCGTCCTACAAGTAACCATGAACGGTCAATGCAGAGCAACGAAACGAACACGAAGCTTAACCTACCACACCCCAAGTAATGTACCGACTGACCCTTCTATCTGTCGCTGAATCTCGCCATCGCGGCCTTTGACGTTGTAAACAGGGGCGAAAAAGGAATACGGCGAGTCCCAATCTTACGAAAGGAGTCAGGGTCATCTATCGACGGTTATGAAGGGGAATCGAACAAAAGAAGATACCGTACATTTTGTGCCTAAAGGTTCACGATAGTACGCATTCGCACGGGCTACGGGCACGGACTCGTGAGCATCTCACCATAGTATCCACGTATACTGGGGGAATGAACACCCACGTTGCATCGTGCTCAAAATAAGCATCATGACGATCAGCAGTGTGATGAACGTCAACTTCAAGCTCCCGAATACATATTCGAGTTCTCCGAATATCTAGATGCCAGTTAACCGAAAGAGCGTAGACGGTGTTTGTCAAGGCAAGCACCTACAATAACAGGGAGCATATTGACAATGGTCACCAGAACCAGGAACAGAGTAACCCAGACTGCCGGATTTACGTTCCGTCCAACCACCCAACTGAGATGGGTCTCACCATCATCATAGAGGAAGCGGACGGCGTTTGTCGCAGCGACAAGCTGGTCTGCGGCGAGGACGCAATAGGCAAACCTAGGACAGGTTAGTTGTTCAGTCACCAGCATCTCTGGCGGATGCAGTCGGAGCGATCTACCAGTATACCCAGCCAACGGCGAATCCAACCCCTCTGTCGAGAAAGCGTCGCGGAAACTCCATGGCTGGAGCATTGACGGGCATCAAGGCGACCATCTCGCCCAAGCTGGACATAACCGACGCGATGACAATGCCCATGAGGATATAGGCCACAACTGCGCCACCCGGTCCAGCTCCAGCAAGAGACCTGCCACTGCCCAAAAACAACCCTGTCGCAAACCGTTATTATTTTTATACCGGCACGACAACACCCGCAACGAGCGAATTGAGGGATCTTTTTACCATTTCCAATCGTCCTAAAACAAGATGACGGGTTATCAGTTGTAGCCCCCTAAAAAACGAAGGGACACAGCCCGGCGAGGAGACGAACCCAGAAAAGGCAATCATCTAGATTTTTTGCTCAAACTCCCAAGTTAGCTCCATTGTTCATTGTCATTGCGCATCGCCTTGGATTCGCGTGGCATTGTCTGCGGGCAGATATATGGCATCGGTAGGCAACTTACATTTATATGCCTCTCGCGCAACACTCTCCTGAACAATGACAGCCCGCATGTCAACTAATTGCATCTGACGAGAGAGAATGCCGTCGACCACCTACCAGACAGTGTCTCCCCGGCGCGGATCCTTGCGGTCATCGACCGCCAATGGTTCCTCGACCATCATTTCCTCGACATGGTGAGATTCGCCCGTCAGTGGATTGGCCTCAGCGGGGAACTCGTGGTACTGGGGGACCAGAGCATGGGGAGGCTTCTCGTGGTCCATGGCGTCTGGGAGGTAGAAGTAACGACTGTCCATGGATGCGGCTCTGGCCGGTCTCCGGCGCACAGCTCTCTGTTATACAGGGAGATCGGTCATATGAAGGAAAACCAGAACAAGAAAAAAGAAAATGATGATGTAAAAGCAACCTGTGCGACGTCCGGACGGGGTTGGCAGTTCCAACGGCAACGGACGGGGCAGGACGTGGAAGGACAAAACCGCTGGATTATGATAAGGGTCGATCCTTGGACAGTGAGAGCTTGTCCTCTGGTTCTAATTTTGGGAAGAACTGCTGCTCCCGTCGAGCTGGAGTCCGCACTCTGGATGGTCACCCAGGTCGTGAGGTACCAGGCAATGGTGGCACCGCCCCGCGAAGATGCAGATCTGGGGGGAGAAGAGGGAACTCTGAGGTGGGGAGAGCCATGATGAAAAAAGCATCGCAGGGAGGATGAAGCACTCAAGCCCACGTCGAGTCAACAGGGTCGAACAGGCTTCACATGCAGTCCATGACGAGAAGGGACCAATTGCAAGAGCGTGGGAGATGGCAGAGCGTGCAGGGAAGACCGGCAAGCAGACCCTGCCATTCGCCAGCAGCCGATGATGTCGGTCTTGGACTCTTGGGACTCGAGATCAGTTGTCCATTATTTGATTCTTATCGACGGGGAAGGGTTGAGCGGGGGGAAGTCGACGATACGATACGAAGCCAATGCCGAGTTGGGAAGTGTGCGCGGTCTTACTTACAGATACTCCCTTACACAGTACAACGCGGTACTGCGAGTATCCAAGCGAGCTCTGTGTCACTCACACACACTCACTCTTCACACGCTGTACTACTTACTGTGCAAGCGACGACAACTGTTCAACAACTCAACACGAACGAAGAGAGAAAGATGCGAGAACTTGACAGTGTCCCGCGTATCGTCTCGCAGTCTCCTATCTGCGAGTGTTTCTGAAAGAAGAAAGAAAAAAGGATGGTAAGGATCGTGGTGAACATCTTTTATTCAACCCGTCAGATTGAACCGTTCAGCCACAGTGTCTATCGCAAAAGATGAGCTTGTCGACGTGCCCACTAACGCTCTGGTGCCTCTGCAGTTTAAGTCCTCCCTTCTCATTGCGCAACATTCAGCCACGATCGGCACACGAGGCCTTGGTCTCGGTACGAAGTTCATTGTGGTACTCCGCACAGAGTCTGTCTCGATCCGGCTCGTGTCGACGCAGCTGTGGTTCGTCAGCAGCTGATGGGATCAAATCAAGGATCAGACAAATCATTATTGCCAATGGGGCGATCCCTTTCTTGTTGAGTCGCCCTACTCCGTACACCCAAGCGTGGTTCAGGACTGCAAAGACCATGTCCATAAAATTGTCGATCCATCTCAAAGGACACACGCAAAAGTTTGTTTCCGACTTTTCTTTTCCCTTTATGGGTCATAAATTACCGCTTGTCCCGACCAGCTGTTTATCGGTGTAATCTTGCAGGCTTTTTTTTCATATTTTTCTCATGATGATCGTACTCTTGTCATACGGCGTCCACATGCCTCGCGTTAGTGGTGACAGCGACCGCATGTTCTTCCCACACATCCCTGTCACCACTCCAAGATTCAAGAAAACTGTCGAATCGACAGGCCACTCGTGAGAGCTTTTGCTCTCAAGGGTGAAAATTAAGCCTTTCTCAGAACCAGAGTTCAGCGACGAGCGTTCGTTCCTGCTTTCGGAAGACGATCATTCGATCAAACAACGGATACCACTGCGTTGGGTTTTGGGAAACAGGCCTGGACTGGACCCGTCAGATCCAATGCTCGATTAGGATATACCATCACCATTATTAATTATTTCATTAGCCAACTGTGCTACGCTTTTGTGGCGTGCAGATGGGCCTGTGAGTGAAAGGGTGGCCCCGTGCGGGGGGATATTTCGACAATGGAGTTGTGGTGCCGAACTTCGTGAGCAGGCTGACTGTACACGCGCCATCAGATTCTCATTTTCAAACCCCTTGGCATTTTACCTTGAGGGCTTATCTCAAGTCTGAGACATTTTACCCTTTCGGGTTGCAAGGCCCGCATGTCCTGCACTGATAGGCTGGCATGTCATTGAACCCACACCAAATCTGCAGAGCCAATCGCAAACAGGGTTCGGGTCTCCCTCCCGCCAGTGGGGAGGAGGCAGGCATGGCGTTGTGATTTCCCGTCAGACGGTCGGAACGTTAGCTGGTGAAGGCTACGGACCCACGATTAGTATGAGCCTCAATTCTCGTCCTGTCAGCACTTCCACTGCTTTGCGGCGGTCTTGACAAGCTGACTGGTGACTAGTTTAGCGGGCGCTGTGCCTTGTTCGAAAGTGTAAAGCTGTGGGAGTGCAATGGCTGCACGACTGTCGTTCTGTCGCACGGGAGGATGTTGCATCCATTGCTCCTTGCCATCTATGACCTAGTGCGATTGCTATATGTATCATTTACCCCGATAACCCTGGCAAGGTAGAGAGATGCATAGGCCGTGAGAAAGCGCAAGCCAGCAGAGAAACAATCGATCACTCCCATCCAACTCGATCTCCCGGGACCCCTCTAGAAGATCATCGCTGCTTCCCAAGAACAATGACTGACAGTTTGGCTCACACAATCACTGCTTTGGCGTCATGGTGCTGCTGATCTCGCGATTCATGCGAAAAGAAACGTGCATCATTCCGCATCTTCCCCTGTCCGTAACCTCCGTATACGAACTCCCGTAAAGCAGGCCGTTCGGTTCCGAGTCCCGCTACCTATCACCAACCCCCATCTGCCGCGCATCCGCCGTTGACTCGAGGAACTTATATCATGGCCACGGCTGGCTCGTCGCCGCGATTTATGCGCTTGGCAAATGCCTGGAGGCTTCTGGCCCTCCGCAGTGATGTTGATGATATTATCTTGGAGCTCCTGGGACGCTTTTCGCTCGAGAAGATCTACTCGGATGCCGACAAGGAATCTTACCAACGACTCGTCAGTGCCTTGCTGATCCAGCTGGATGCAATCTTCTTCATCCAGCGACTCTCCCTGCCTTCAGAAGCCCAGCAGTCAGCACCTTACCTGGGATTCCTCGTCAGCTGGGAGGTTGCTGCGCGGTCGGTGGAATTCGTGCTGCAAACGTTCCTCGAGAATCGCGAAGGGCTGTGGGACGCTCAGACTATTAGAGACAAGTATCTGGCCCGCTTTCTGCTCAACTCACTCCGTGTCCTGGCTCTACACCCTAGAACACTGGGCACACAACGCGTGAAAGATCGCCGCGATCGGTTTGCTCGCATTCATTGTTTTCTGGAGCGCCTCTACGACAACTACCCGGGTCCCAAATCCTTTCTCTTGTCCCTTGGCAGGGAAGTCACACGTGCTTTGCGAACAGAACCGAGTTCACTCGCTCTTCCTTCAAAACTGCGCTATGAATTGCCGACTCTGGCGTCAGAGCTGGTACGTTCTGCCATTCCTTTTCCTGAATTTCCTCCTTTTTTTCCTTATCGAGCAGGACCATGAAAAGGGATGTCATGCTAACTAGGCGCTTCCAAGTATCCTCTTCCTGAGTGTCTGTCACCCGAGTATGTTTCCGGCATAGTCGCGCAGAATAGTCAGCCAAATCAATGGCTGCCCTTCTGCCTGGCTCTCAGAGATGTGGCCCACTTCGTTGTTGCCGCATCGATCCAGTACACGGTGAAGGGCGAATGCCGAGATGTACGTCTACAAGCGTCATCAGTGAGGACGAGAAACGCTGTTTTGGCCGCTTTGGATGGTCTCCACATGCCGCCGCATCTTCCCAGAGTGGAATTGGTGAGGATGTTCGGTGACATCTTTCAAATTATATTACCAGATACCCCCAGTCTCACGCAAGCAAAGTCGTCAGGGTACGCAGGTGATGCGTACGAGGTCGACGCTCTCGACGCTCTCTGTCGGTCCCTGTTGAACCGTCAGGTACTTCATCGCGTCAGTGACAGGCAGATGATGCACAGCATTTCCGAAATCACTCGTAGTATTTCGCTTCTAGATGATCCTAGTGGCCAAAATAAGTCAATGGCTCCTCGCGTCTACGTTTTGAATTGCCAATATTGCCATATCGCGGGCGAAACGCAATTGAATTACACAGATAATCTTAGGTTCCCTGTACGCTGAATCCTTCCCCCTACTTTATCTTCCATGCTGTTCTCCATGAAAGCATTCCACGTGACAATTGAAAGGTTCATGGCTGACAGTAATCTAGGATCCGGAAAAAGGACCAGAGATAAAGCTACCTGTTGACACCAAATGCGTTGAGTGTGGTGAGGTTGTCACCTTTGCGCGCGAGATCTCGCTTGTTCGAAGGGCCTGGGCATTGTTGAAGCCTCTTCAGCCGAATACCGAATCTATTAGCGCGGAAAGGCATCTTCCTGACCAGTTCCAATTGTTGCCACCCGAAAATGAAGCTGAGATGGCTTCGCACTCTGCGTATGCCGAATTCTATGGCAAAGACGCTGCTGGAGAACAGATGGACGGGGACAGTTCAACGCACCGAGCATCTCGGTTGGGACTTCAATCACCCAGGTCCCCTGATCTGAATTCCATGTCCCAACGTACACCTTCCGCCCAGCACCAGCTACGGAGTTCACCCAAATCGGATACGTTTGCTCCTGAAGGTACTGGGTTCATTGACGAAACTACTCTCGTTGACCAGCGCCGAAAGCCAGATCGCACTGTCACCTTTGGATCCCTGAACCCGATCTCCCCTGTCCCCGCCCACAGTCCTGCCAGGTCTGATCAGAGGCAACCCAGCCCACCGCGTAGGGAACGACCTCGCCCCACGAGTTTCAGCCTTGACAGGAAAGATGGCAAGAGGGAGAGCAAATCAAAATGGGGTCTCCACCGATTGGGCCTCACGCGAAGAGACTCAGTCGCCCATACGGCAGACTCGAGTTCCATCTCTTCAAACGCCCTAGATCAACAAAAACTAGAAGAAATCTCGTTGAAGGCTTTAGTCGCGGCCTCAAAGTCTCATAGCCGCGGAAAGGGAAGCATCAATGTTGCATTGTCTCCCAACTCGACACGCGCCCTCTTTTGGACACCTGCGTCGATTCAGATCTGGGATGTTGGGACTTCGCCTCCTACCTTCACCAGAGCAATCTCAACGGAAAACACTTGCCTCATGGCTGCTGTCACAAAGTCGTTCCTTGCTTACATCGTCGGCCCCCGAGACCAGAAGCTTACGGTACGAGCGTTCGATGACCGTATGATCTGATTCAGAATGCACGCTGACTTTCTACCGTCGTAGCTTCGAATCATCAACCTGACCCAGGCAGATGCGCGAATTGCAGAATACCATATGCCCTCGTCGCTCTGGTGCAGGAACATTACGATAAGCCCCCATGAAACATATGTCGTCGTCGGCTTCGACAATGCGACAGTTCGATTCTTCAATATTGAAAACTCGGCCGAGCCTCGAGAGCAAAACCTCCACACTCGCCAACATGCAGAATGCAAAGATTGCCCACCTGTGGAGACATTGTCCTTCTCCCACGACGGCCTAGTTCTCACTGCGAGCACAAGAAGCCCGAAGACAGGGTTAATTCAAGTGTATGTTTGGAAATATCCCTATATAGAACCATCCGAAGTCCCAGCCTGTCGCTACCGCGTTCCGTTACATGAGTCTGAAGACAACGGAATATCATCAGTCGTTTTCCGACCAAAAACTGTAGAGGCCGAGAATCTGATCTGCATAACCACCTGGACCCAATCCGGTGCGCCGATTCTCGTACAGCCGGAACATGGACGACAGGTTGATATTGGGGCCGAAACTTTGGGTCATCAGCGCCGTCTGGGGAATCGGATACAGTGTGCTCTATTTTCACCTTCTGGCAGACATCTCATCATGGTGAACGACAAGGGGAGTCTCTACCAGGTATCGAACCTGAATTCAAGCCTGATGGAGTCCAAAAAACTGGCGACGTCGAAAGAGTTTACTGCCAAGTCGGATTCGTTCGCGATGGCGTATATGTCATTGCACGACGAGGATTCGATCGTACTGGCGTGGGCGGAGGCGAAAGGTGTGGGGTACGTGAAGAAGATACCAGTTCTCAATAGTGTATGCGCAGACGATATGCCCTTTCCCTTTGAGAGGACTCAAGAGGGGAAAGAAGGAGAGGCTAACTTATTGTGGCTCAGGGCGACATGCACGCCAGCACGACTGCGGACATCGCACATGTGCCACATCCAGAGCTACCGGGCGACATGAGGCTTCTGCATACGATCCAGTCCGAACCACAAAATCGGACGGTCACTCCACAAGATCCGATTAAAAACCCTCGACTTATCCAGTCAGAGATACCTGGAGATCGAAAACGACTTCAAAAACAGCCTGTTGAGCTTGCAGCCACCGATTTTAAGCGCAGAACATGAACATCCACATAATCCGGACCTCACTGCGCTCAGTTACACAAAACAAAGTGAATCACAGAGTGATTACTTTGATTGCTAACAACGTTTGACCGACAGAACCTCGACTTGGAGGAGAAAGCAGGCGAAGAGGATAATCTCCCGCGAAGGATGAAATGGCGACCAAACTAAACTTCCTAGAAGGAATGCCGCACGCAAAGAGCCATTGATGGCTCCGAAGGTTTAGCCTGCTCTGCGAAAGGAAAGGCAGACGGTTCTCCGTGGTTGTCATCCCGGCCTCTCCAATGTTTCACCGTTTGCCTTTTGGAAGTTCATCGAGCCTTTTGCAGGCAGATTGTCCTTCGCGACGAGCTGTTATCTTGTTATGCCCGTCTGTTCACAGCTCTGTTGCAGGAAATGGGGCTCGACCGCATGAATTGAAATTCGAACGCGTTGGATAAAGTGGCCTAGGAAACCTCAAGCTAAAAGAGCGGGGGGGGGTGGGTGGGGGGCTTTTGTGGCGTAGACAGCGCTACCGTCAGTTCTTGGAATCCCCTCAGAGAAATCGTCAGGTGGAATACTATGGGCCACGGAGAGTTCCTTGGTCTTGTTCAATATTCTGTGGATGCATTTGGTGAAGCATGATCAGAAAGGTGAATCTGAAACTATTGGTACGACAGAAAGCAAAGCGTTGGTGTTCCGCAAAGCAATGTACATCATTTTCCTTTTCTTATGTCCTTTTCCTAGTTTGGAAGATTTGGAGCTCTTCCAGTTGGAACTCCTTTGGCGACACTCCTCTGTTAGGTATCAGTCAACTCATGGAAGAAGCAGCACTGGGAGAGTGTTGGCAGCGATGTCATGAATGTTCAAGTGAAGTTTTGGGAAAGGAATTTGGACTCAAGATCCATTTCTGGGTTCTAGCACATGAATTGACGATTTCAGAGTGATACTGACAAGAGTGACAACATGGGGACGTTGACGATCAGGAAAAAGAGGTCATCGCGGCCCAAAATGTGCGAATGATGGAGATCTGATCCATGTCACCCCTGGAGTACTCTCTACGATGATCCCAATAATATGATGCTGGGTTTGGAGTCCACTCCAGTCGGCGACAATCCCAACGGAGTGCTAACTTCTCATTCCAAGGAACCTCTGCTCCCTCAGGAAAGCCACCCGCTCCCTCGCGACTTGACATTGCCACCGGTCTTCTCCTCTTCACTCCTCGAAAACAATAATGATAATAACAACAGGACCAGCCCATCCGCAGCTCGTTCCGCTGCAGTGCATATTCGCAGTGGGCAAGATGCGCGTTCAGCCTCCGAGCACCCGGTGATGAGCCCAAAAAATCTAATAATAGAATCGAGGTAGATGAGCCACGTGACTGGGGCTTATGCGCCAAGATCTGGGCATCGTATTGCTGACAAGGTCCAAACACGCTAAAAATCCTTCTCAGCTCCGTCGACAATTGCGACCAACCACCGACCTTCAGAGGATCAGAGGTCAACACCAGATGGAGTCTTGTGGACTACACTCCTATCCTGGGAACGATGCTACTATGGACTTTGTGAAGCGACATCATGGTGCTCCTTCCGCTGTTTTCTCTTGATCTTCCGAAGCAGGACAGGCCAAATGTTGCGACTCCACTTTCGGCTTCTTCCACTCGGGAAGGTCTCCTGAATATCTTGTCTCGTCTGGTTGCGCACCAACCCTGCCATTTGCTGACCTGGAGGCTAGCGCAGATTGTGGAATTGATGCGAAAGTGTGACTTGTCGTGGAGAAGAGCTAGCCTCCACATCGTCTACTTCCGCCTCCACAAAGGAGAAGAATCCAGCAATCATAAAAAAAAAAATACTCCATAAGGAATTTCACCATGTGTCTGAAGTCAGCACCAATTCCTTCTCCTTCCCGCCAATCTGTGACGGGGGAGCTTTACCACCGGAGAAATATCCAAAGACAACACGCTATGCAGTTGAACATTTCATTGGCGGTGGGCCTGCCTTTTGAATCCTCAGCCCAACGTCGCGACCCATGTTGACAGTCCACCTCCCGGCGATCTTGGCTGATGGGTCTATGGGGTCACTTCGTCATGCCATTGGGCGATGAGGCCAATCATAACAAGCTGACAGCAGCGATCCCTCGATGCTCGGTGGACGGTGAGGCTTGCGGTCCTCCACAGCCGCAACGCAGCCAGCACCGCCCGTCCTCTCTCTCCTGACTTCGTGTTCCTGGAGATCACTCTCCAAGAATGGAATTTTTGATCCCAGAGCTGGACATTGCTATATCTATCCTGCCGTGACTCTCTTCTGTATCATTCATTCATTCGAAATTTACCGACTGAATTTTTCCACTAATCTGTGATAATTCCCCTGTCACAAGCAAGTGATACCATAAATCCACAACAAAATTTCCGTGGACTAGGATTGTTGTTCAATCTCCAGTATTCTATCCTGTCACTCTGCTTTCATGACTGTCTAGGTTTGTGGAAGTGTCTATACATTCATCGTCAAGATGGGCTTGCTTAGCCGAGCCCTTGTCACCGCGTCCCTTTTCTCGGCCACCTCCTTGGGCGCAGCGAGACCAGTGACAGAGGTTGCTTCCAGAGCGAAGACAGAGCCCTGTGCAGAGGTTGCTGCCGCTCAGGCGAAACAACTTGAAAGTGATCCATCCGGTGAGCACAGTCATGATGTGATTTCTCTCCGTTGACCAAATACTGACCGGTCCTTCCAGCCACCATCTTTTTCGTTCCGGCAAAGCTTGCTTACGAGTGCTTGGAGACTGTGCCATTCAAGAAGAATGACGCTCTTCGCTTGATTGACGGCTTAGGGGCCTTTTGGAAATGGCAGAGTACAATCGACTACCTCAAGGACCCGCCAGAAGGGTATATGATGCCCGCAGTCGATCTCCGTGCTCGCATCACGGAGATTCATGACAAGGTTTTGAAAGAGGAATATCCAAATGAATACGTCTTCCAGGATGATATGCACGAGCTGGCGGTCTCCGTGCATGATTCTCATTTCAATCTCAGACTGGACGCCCTGGACATTTTCGTGTTCCGTCGTGACAACATCGGCCCGATAGTCTCAGTTTCAAGTGATGGGAAGGAACTCCCTGAGATCTATGCATATTGTAAGAATATTGTTTTTGTTTACGATTGCACTCTCTCATCACCCGACTGACCTTTTCTTTTTCCCCTTCTACTTCTAGACGATCTGAAAAAATATGACGGCAAAGGGAATTGGAAGCCATCTCCAATCAAGAAGATCGACGGAAAGGACGCTGTTCCATGGTTGACCGAGCTGTCATACCAAGGCTCTAGCCAGGACCCCGATGCTCTTTACAACGAGTTGTTCTACAGCCGGGCAGGGGAAACAGTCGGTGGTCTTGGTGGTTTTTTCGGCATGAGCGGCGAATACACTGGACCAACCACTACCTTGGAGTTTGCAAACGGAACAAAGCGCGAGTACGAAAACCTTGCGTCCTTTGGCGTTTCCCTCGATGGTATCAAGGACGGAGAGTCGTTCTATGATAGGTTCTGTAACGGAAACCTTGCTACAGGCCCCGCGCTCAAGAAAAGGGATTTGTTCCTCGCGTCACCACGCAAACCTTTTGTCAAGCGTGCTCCATCGGAGTCGCCTCGCCCAGGCTATCCAACCCCAGTCGTTGAGCACAGCTCTGGTGAAGTTGCCGGTTACTTCCTGGAAGGAAGCCATGGCGACACTGCTGTTCTCTCAATCTCTGGATTCATGGGCGATAGTGACCTCATGGGCTTCAGCGAAACCATTGAGAAATTCCTGGCAGAGTGCGCAAAGAAGCGTAAATCCAAACTGATTATTGATGTGACGAGCAACGGTGGTGGAGCGATTTTCCTGGGATATGATGCCTTCAAGCAGGTAAATTATTTCTGGTCGCATACCTTATCATTGCCTCCATACTGACGTGTATGGCTGTTCAGCTTTTCCCTAAGGCTCCCATCGATGACGCTTTCAACTTCCGTTACTCGGAGCAGCTTGATCTTCTCGGCGATTTCGTAAACAACTATCTAACTGATCCCGAGACGCGTGATAAGCCAACTGCAGATGTGCTTCGAGGAACCACGTTCGATATCAACGCTTTCCTCGATATGGATAACAAGAAGTTTAAAAACTGGGATGCCTTCGTTGGCCCAGAGACAAACGACGCTGACCGTGGAGACTTTACGGAACTTGCGCGGTGGAACCTCAATGATGAAGCAACCACTCGCAGCGGCGAATTTGTCGTTTCAGGCTTCCTTAACCGCACCGACTTGCCGCCTCAGGTCTTCAAAGCCGAGGACATAATCCTTCTCACTGACGGTACCTGTGCTTCCACCTGCACTATTTTCGCCAACTTGCTGAAGAAGAACGGGGTCAAGTCGATTGTCGCCGGCGGCCGCCCGCGAGACGGGGCCGTTCAAGCCATCGGTGGCGTAAAGGGATCCAACGTTCTGAGCTTCTCGGTGATCTACACATACGTCTCCATTGTCATGGATCTCGCCACCGACAGGCAGAGACGGGAACTGGAGGGAACCGAAATTGGCACCATTTATCGTGACGGTCCCTATGTTCTGGGCCGATCGGCCGGTGACGGCGAAGGCGCTCGCGTCAACGTTCGCAATGCAGTTGATCCCAACGACAAGAAGCGGGTTCCCACCCAGTTCGTGTATGAGCCCGCCGACTGCCGTATCTGGGTGACGCCCGAAATGACCTTGGATATCACTGCGCTGTGGAATGCCGTTGTGGATGCCGGCTGGGGCCATGCCGAATGCACGCCGGGTTCCCGGCCGGAGTAAACCGGGCTGGTTCTCCTCGCAGCGGTCGATGTTCTTTTGATTTTCTCGCTTGGCAGCTTCTCTACAGAGCATTTTGTCTAATCTTCCTGTCTAAGAGCGTCTGTACACACCATAAAACTATAACTATATATATATATATATATCATGTAATCCTCCCCTCGAGACCTCCCGGCTACATACATGCGACATACTATCTCCCTAGTTTGGAACGTGTGCGATTCTCTCCCATGGATATGAGGCACTTTTTCTTTTTCCAGCTTGTCACGAGTTTTTGCTTTTCTTTCTTGTCATGGGCATAGAGATTGCAAGATTCAATGATAGATTGCTGTGATGCTCAAGCCCTCATCTTGCTCATTTGGCACTCGGGGCAGACATTGCTCAGTGATTCCCTTTTGAGAAAATAATCTCCTGTAATTAATCACGTGTTTTTAGGTTCAATCCTTACCATTCTTAGATTAGACGTAACCCAGCTGGTACTAACCCGAAAGGGACAGTTACCCCATGATCGACTGATGGATTTCACCGCAAATTGCAAGAGAAGGTCGACTTAAATCCAAACTGCGAGATGGAAGACTGTTCTGTTCTGTCTGAGACGGCTGCTTCGTCGAATCTCTGCCTTCCACCCCGACTTGAACATTGACTTTCCCTTTCTATTCCCTGAGCTGCCTCTGCGGCGACCGTCGACCTCAGCCCTACGGCCTGGCCTTGACCCAACCAACTAGCAGCTTACTGCCTCCTGATACATACTACTACTTTACCCCAGAGCTCCAATTTCTCGACTAACTCAGGCGGCCTCTTTGTTTGTATCTTTAGAGACGTGTAAACAGCAAATCGCGTACGAAGTTGCACCAGCAATCCAAGAAAAAAAAAATAAAAGGAAAAGACGTTCGAAGATCCCGGATAGTATCTGAGCACGCGTCCTCTCATGCGCTTGCTTGCGCAGGTTCCGTCGCGAGGACGCTGACCGCAGACCGATGGCGGAGGCGGAGACGATATCTATAACCATCTGTGGTGATGGCGGCTGTGGTACGTCCAGGTCTCTTAACTTGCGCACGCATTTCCGTACCACGTTTGGAGGCGCGTTGGTCCAATCGCGCGGATCAATTGGTTTCGCGACTGGCCAATGCTCTGGAACCTGTTTGTTTGCTTTCTTTTTTCTTTTTCCTTTTGTGTGTGTGTGTGTGTGTGTGTGTGTGTGTGTGTGTGTGTGTGTGTTCATGATAAGAAGTTTTGGAAAGGCAATGATGTGGCTGACGGGACGGCCAATGCATTATACAGGAAAGTCGTCGATTACCTTGCGCTTAGTGCGGAGTGAATGGACATCCGAGTCAGTATATTGTTTTGTTTTTTTTTAACTTTCCGCCATGGTGTATCTCAGTCGACCGGGTATACTAATGTTCTTTGGAGTATTTCAGATATGATCCCACGATTGGTACTTTTCTCCCGTCCCAGGAAAGCGTAACCTCATTATGGGATAAAGAGTGTATCTGACTTGGGACGATGCAACTGTAGAGGACTCTTACTCCGTGACGCGCACGGTCGACGGACTACCATACTTCCTCGCTTTAACAGATACCGCGGGCCAGGAGGAGTATCGCGGCATGTGGGCGTCTGCGAATCTCAAGTCAGATGCGTTCCTCCTCGTCTACGATATCACGAATGCCTCGACCCTGGAGACGCTCGATTACTTCATGGAGATGATCGACATCGAAGCCGAACAGCGACGGGAGACTAATGCACGATTGATCAAAGAGCATGGAAAAACGAACGCGAAGTCGGGAAAGCCCGTCGCGGTCGGTATGCCGCCGCCCGTCAAGTTTGTGGTCGGGAACAAGTGCGACTTGAAGGACTTGCGGGTCGTGTCGGCGCAACAAGGTCTGGAGTGGGCGAGAAAGCGGGGGTGTGGATTCATGGAGACGAGCGCGAGGGAGATGGTCAATATCGAGGAGACATTTGCGCGTACGTCGCTCCTGCTTCTCTGGCACCTCCGCAGATATGGTTGTTAACCGGTCATGGGTTTTGCCATTAGTGATTGTCCGTCGAGTTGTCGAAGCGCGACGTCAGCATTTCCTGGAGCAATTCCCACATTTCCAGAACCAGTCTCCTCTTTCTGTCCGTTCATCGTCGCAGCACTTCTTCCCCCCAGGCCTTCTCGATTCGGCGCAAGTCATCTCTCATTCTCGCACGCCAGCTCTCACAGCAGAGGAGAGGCAATTGGCTCAGGACGCTGATGGTGGCGGTAGCTCTTCGCACGAACAATACCAACGGAAGTGGTCCGGGCTCGGCAGGGCGTTGTCCAAGCGCGTTGCACGGCTGCGCCAGCGTAGCGCGACCGCGTTACGAGGCAGCGAGGCCTCAAACGACGCGAGCGAAAAGCCGTCGAAGCGCAGTAAAAGCGTTTCGCACGAGAAGCACTGTCAACCTTTTCATGACGATACTACCAAGCAGTTGATCGATGTTCCGATCAATGCATCCTGGTGGAGACGGATCTTCTGTACCTGAACTGACATGCCGCGTTGGCCGTCCGGCGCAGAGATCGCGCTCTCCCGTTAACTTCTCCGTCCCCTTTCTATTCCGTTTCACTGCATATCGATACCATCTGTTGTATCTTTCTGCCGGCGCATGCATCTCTTTCCTTTGTTTGTTTTCTTTCTTTCCCCCTTTTTTCCTGGTTTTATCTGCTAGATTTCTCCTTGATACCCCACTAGACTCGAAAGTCGTTTGCCGTGCCTTCGTGTATCTGTTCCCATCGTCTGTTAAGACTATGTCTAACAGTAATTCCGTATCCAGAGCCTAATTTTGGCGAACTGTTGGATTTTTTTTTATCTCTCAGTCTTGTTGTCTTGGAACCGTACGTCCAATTTTTT
>FQSS02000592.1:0-10611 GCA_900128795.2 Malbranchea cinnamomea | reverse complement strand
TGTCGCCGCGCCTGCTCCACGACACCGTCCAGGCCACGAAGAACAATGGTCATCCGGGACAGACCCCTGCGATGCTTCTAATGTTATTATCTCGGCAATGGTACCCCAGCCAGTACCATCTATGACTATTTGTTTCACGCCGACAAGAATTTTAGCATTATATTGCTTCGATGGCCTTCATTCAAGAGTATACACACCTTAGTATATACAATCAAACAGAGTGAATCGCAACTTGGTTATCCGAACAACGCTTTCTCCCAGAACCCTCCCGAGTTCTTCTATGCCAGATCTATCGAATGAAAGAAATTCTTCAGTCTTGCCTCATAAGAAGCGCCTACAACAACTCGCCGTTCCATCACTCGCGCAGCTGCACTTTTAGCGAGAAATCCACATGTGGTACGCCCTGATGGATGCTGCTCGTCGACAAGATGTCCACGTCCTCGCACGTAAACGCCGCCGCATTCCCCTCATTCAACCCGCCACTGACCTCGACCAAGAACGTGCCGCGCGGCTTGCCCCTCTGCGCCCAATGATCCTTCAACTCCTTGGCCGCAGCACGCACACCCTCCGCCGTGAAGTTGTCCAGCATGATGATGTCCGCGCCCGCGGCGATCGCGGCATGCGCCTCCTCGACGCTCCGCACCTCGACTTCGACCTTGGTGGAGAATCCGCCCGTTGCGCGCGCGGCCTGGACGGCGGCGGGGATGGCGTCGGCGATGGTCACGGCCTGGTTCGCCGCGGCAGTGGTGGTGTCCTTGTTCTTGTTGTAGCAGGCCCAGATGTGGTTATCCTTGAGCATGGTCATGGAACTGAGATCGTGGCGGTGCGGGTCCGCGCCTCCAACAAGAATGCCGTATTTCTCGACGAGGCGGAAGCCGGGGGTTGTCTTGCGAGTTCCTGCGAGGATGCCGTTCCAGCCGTGGGAGCGCAGAATGTTGAGCAGGGACGATGTTCTATTTCAACAACAGACGGTATGAGCTGGATGAGGTTCAAAACTTCGTGTGTTCGTGTGTTCGGGGGGGGTTGTGCAAGGGGCATAGTACTTTGTAGCGATGCCCGAACAGCGGGCAAGGATGTTCAGCGCAACTCTTTCCCCCAGCAGGATTTTCCGCATGGGACCACGGACTGTGGCGCAGGTGGTGACGGGCTCTATCTGCTGTCCTTCTGCTACTTTCCACTCGACGCTGAAGAGATGGACCTTAGGTCAGCTTTTCAATCTGCAGACAGGGCGAGAGGGGACACACGTGCAGCCTAGCTGGGCGAAGACTTCGTTGAAGAAGGGGATGCCGGCTACCACGCCCTGTGACATTGGTTAGCAGGTAACAGTTGAAGCAAGAGAGAGAGAGAGAGAGATTGCATATCAAGGACAATATGACGGCAGATAGAAGAGGGAAGCGGGCGAAAATTAGGGACATGACGGTGTCCCAACGAGGTAGCTCATTAAAACTTATTCGACTGGGTATCTCAACGTCTGAAGATAGAAAAGGCTGAAATAAATCAAAAAGATCAAATTCAGATGACTACAGAGCCACTATCAAGCAGCACCAGCGGTACAACCGTACACGGTATATCGTTGTGCAACAAGTTCCATACATCCGCACTCGTTCACTGAAAAGCCCCTCTGGGAGAAAAAAAAAAAGAATACTGAGTGTCATACCTTACTCTTCCCCAGCAGCCGGGCCTCTCCGTCAACCTCTCCCACGACAAACCCGCCGTAGTCGAGGCTGGGACAGTCTTCTTCCAGCCATTCAGAGACCATGCGCTTGAAGGTGGGCGGCAAAAGACAGCCCAGATCGCCATGACTCAACGCCATTTGGGAGTAGTAGGTTTGGCTCAAATGGGTATGGATGTATAGATGCTGGCAACTACTTGCTCTCTTCAGGATTCTGTCCTGATTGTAGTAGTACTCTGTAGACTCCTTCTGTTTGGGACGAGGGTGAAGCGGGGTAGTCGTAGTATCAGACTGAACGCGATGGTTACTGACTTTTTAATGGACAGTAGTAGTACTAGTGATATGGAGTAGAGGGTACAAGTAGCCAGATGATGAGAACAACTGTAGAGATGATCCTGAGATTCAATAGTAGTAGTAGTAGTAGTAGTAGTGACAGTGAATGTAGGACGTTGAGATAGAAGCTTCCCCGCGGTTGAAACCGGGAAGACAGCTCTCCCCAAAGGGGAAAGGTTCCAGAACGTTGACCCGAAGCCCTTCGGAGATGAGTTTATCTATTTCTCCGATGTTTTATCACGTGATTTGAATCAGCTTGGCATTCTCTTCTCTTTTTGTGTTTGTTTTCTGACGATAATAACTAATTTCAGATTCCACGACCACGGAGAGAAAAGAGTGTCCCCTGTTTAAGATGGGACTACACTCTTAATTGCCGCATCACTGTTTTATTTTGGGAGTTCAACCCGCTTCAAGATACTACTGACGGGTAACAGAGACTACTAGTACTAGTGCATGACACGAGTACATACTGCATAGTTCTCTTGCCACCAACGCATTCCCGTTCCCCGTCAACCCTTGCCAGAACCCTCGGCCGATCGATGTCCGCGGAGCGGCCGAGCTTTCTCTGCTGAACATGTCGAGTCAACCTGGACAGCGTCGTGCGTCTCCTCGGCCTCCCCAGACTCGAAATTGACTTTTAATTCCTCCGTTCGGATACGCGTGCCGCGCCCAGACGGGGGAAGAATCACCGCTCTCGAAAATCTGGAGTCTGGAAGTTCGAAACGAGAATGCCCCATGCAAGCAGGCGTTTTTAACACCCATGCTTACTCCGTATAGGAAGGAGGAGGAGTAGTAGTGCACTCTATACGTTCTACGCCGCATGACGCTCGATCCGGAAGCTGTTCGCGAGGCTGGCGTTCCTGGAAGGCATGTTGCGTCATAAAGGGGTCAATAATAGCAGTCATCTCGAGAAGAACTGCAACGTCTCTCGTCGCAGCTCGCTACGGACTCCGTCGAATCATCCGAACTGTCCAAGGAAACCCCCAGGACTCCCAAAGGGTCCAGGGTTTTGGCTGTGTTCCCCTGCGTATATTCCAATAGCTTGGCATGTGTCTCGGCAGATCGGCCTTGAAGATCCACGTTCTGCGCAGTCACAGATCCGGCCACTAGACCTCCTGATGATGGCTTCCATCGTAGTTATTATTTCTCCTCGGACCCCCGAGGATCTACCACTTGCAACCCGCAGTGACTTTCCTCCCGCCATTGACAACAACCCGCGTGAGATGAAAAGAAAGCCAAGGTAAAAATACCGATGTACTTTTTGTTACACTCGAATTTCAATTACGGCGTACCGAAGAGTGATCGAAAAATTTCAGTTCCCGTCTGTCTGTTACAACTGACTAAAAGTACGAACTACCAGTACTTGTAACGAACGAATGGTCACTGTCCAAGACGAGGCGGGTGTTCAGCACTTTGGGGCTCCAAGATGCGCCGCACGCAGTAATACGTAGCAGTCAAACGGTAAGCGGGAAGGCCAGGAAGACTTGACTCCTTTACCTGGGTTCAAGTGTGAGGAACCTGCCCAGTTCTCAGATCGATTTGCGCACCGGAGAGGGCGCTCGACAAGCTCTATACGTAGGAGTATGAACACTCTACAAGTACAGTCCAAGTTCAGCTGAACAACGGTTCCTGAACCCTGGCGCTGCTATACGACCATGATTATACATCAGAGCGAACAGAAAATGGATTTCTCAACCGCAGCATTCAAAGGAGCCACTTGATATCAAGACTCACGGTTGTTCTCCCGTACAACACTGACAACACTGCCACTTATCTTCTATCTTTCGCTCACAGGCAGCGGCGACACTTTTCCAGATGGCGCTGGCATTTCCATTGATTCACTGGGTCAAATGACGGTTTTGAATTCCCAACTGACACGTGCCACAAGTGGGAAGCGTGTGAAAATGTAAAGTCGCCCACAGATAGTAGTATTCACCCAAACACACGAGTACGCTTCAAAGCCTTCTTCACGCCAATCTTCGGCCATGAAATCGTTCCCAACAGTTGGAAAAGAAAAACACTTGGGCGGTATCGAAGGACAATCGGAGTGATGCTCTTTCAGTTCTTGGGGGCAGAAAGACCCATCAGGTTGCCCTCGGAATCCTCAAAGCGCATGATCAAGGCGTGCTCGCCCTCGGGCTCAATGTCACTGACTTGTTTACCGCCATTTGCCACAATGGCCTACCAAAGACAGCTAGATATTAGCCACATCAATGAGGGGAAAACAAAAAAAGAAGGCAACGCACGTGCCAGCTTACCTCCATGGTCTTCTTCAGGTCTCGAACAAAGAGATACGTCTTGACGGATTTGGCACGTTTCTTGCGTTCGCTTTCGTCGGCCTTGGTTATGCTGCCACCAAAGAGCCCATGGACTTTGCCGGGAAAGGTAAAAGAAACGGTTTCGCTCGTGGCGAGGTCCTGTTCGTGCTCGAACTTCCACTTGAAGACGGTGGAGTAGAATGACCTAGCTGGCGCAGAGAACACAGCATCAGCGACGCCCAAAGTCCAGGCCGGCAGGGGAATACTTCAGCTCATACCGCGATTGAGGTCTGTTGCAAAGACTTCAAGCCAGATTGGAATCCCTTCGGCGAGGTCAGCGTATTCGTCGGCCATTGGAACTAGCTGGCGGTAAAGCAGTGACAATGAGACAGGGACAAAGGGCAAAAGCAGGTTCAATCAGCACGGTAGAGTCCTGACAATATTTTTCTTTTTTCCTTACGGCCAGAGAAAGAACATGTTGGAGCATCAGGTTGGGATCATTGGGCGTCCTTCTTACATCGTTTTCATTGCTCAGTGTCGAAAAAGGAAAACAACAGAGTGGACCTTTCACAGCTGTCAGCATTATGCCAAAGACACATTCGATACGAGGTCCAAGAATCGTGACTCATGGCTACTCTTCCACAAAAACATTCCTCAGCCAGGGGATCAGTGTCCACCGCTCAGTCAACGCGTGTGTCGCGCGCAGGACAAGAACCTCTTTAACCGCAAACGGTTAGTTAGCAACGCGAAGATGACACGTAGTCATGAGCCCAGAAATTAGTATCATTCTTCCTGATCAGGCAGCAACATTCCACAGGGGGAGCCTGGCCCGGACTCTGAGCCAGACTCCTCGGGACCCTCCGCCAAGCCGAGAACAGTATGGAGAACTGGGACATGACACAAGTCATCAGGGAAGTGACGGCGGCCAAGGGATGAGAAACTGGAGCACAAGAACCAATCCCGCCGTCCACGTTCACGCCCAGGGATGACCGACAGAAGAGCAGCAGTGTGGGAGCGTCATAACCAGCCTCTTTCCCAGGTTGTGGTTTCGCCCCCAACCCTGTGCCCAAGAAAAAGGGATTCGAAACAACATATTGTTTTTTGTATGTGGTTAAGGGCATCCGTCGTCATGGTTCTCGATGTACTCCGTACTCGTGACCTGAATCAAGACATCGATACTTGCAAGGTTCTTGGTTAAAGTTGACTTTCTTGCTGACCTCGTCCAGACCGTGAGACTCGCCAAAAGATCTGGCACCCTAATTGAAGTGAATCTCGGTCACGGTTTCAGGATCTAGCCACGCGAATCATGCATGCTATTAGTATGGAAGTCAAAGCAAACACACCACGCGCCAAGGCTCGTGTTGAACTCTGTGTCTCGTCCTTATGTTGACGTCTCTCTGATCCTTGGCGTGGGAACCCGCTCATTGGAACGGCCTATCGCTTGAAATCTGTCATCTTGAATGATGGAACCGCCTATCGCTTGAAATCTGTCAATCTTGAATGATGGAACCGCCTATCGCTTGAAATCTGTCAATCTTGAATGATGGAAAATGTTGGCCGTGGTGAAGTCATGGAAAGATGCAGTTCACGGGGGCAGAATCATGAGAGTTGACGCAACCTTGTCGCTTCTGCGGAGGAGGAAGAGCACCCAAGCAAGATGACAAGACTAGTCCAAACACAGCTAGCGTGGTTTCTCGGATCCATGATACTCCGAACTCCGGCCGCCTCGGTTATGTACATTCCTTTCTTTTCCTTTCTCGCTTTATCCAAAGAACCAAGAGACAAAAAAAGAACACTCGGGGTCATTCAGGGTACTATGGACAAGAGAAGACGATGAAAGAGAGGCCTATGGCATGACATAGCAAGGAATAAGGGAGGAGACCACGCTCATGTTCAATAGTACCTCCTATCCATTCGCAAGCGCATCAAGATCGTTGCCGCGCAGTGATCGCAGATATAGTCGACTCTCCTCACGTCCTTTGCGATGCGCGGACAATACTGCTTCTTGCCGCATGTCTTTGTTCGGATAAATGAGGAGTGGCCGCACGAGTGTTGCTGGTAGAATTGACGGCACATTGTGCCTTGGGTTCGATCGAGTGGAGGACCCTGGCGCGTGGGATGCGAGGTTTCGAGTATCTGTTTTGGCCGAAAATGTTTCGACAACGTCCTCCCTCGTTATCGTATCAACGGCTCAAGCGGGGAGAGTTTCGCTTTCGATGAGAAAAAAAGAAGAACGGCAGGCCGAACTCGGGGCGTCTCGAAGTTTTCCTCGAGTTCTGGCTCTGACTCGTGAATCACATATGAAATCGTATATCTGGGTGACAGATATACTTTTCTTTTCATCGCGACCGTGGACCTAGTCTTATACCCGCAGCGGGTTGGGGAATTGCCGCTTTGACTGCCTCGAAAGGAGTAACTAAAGACATCGGAGAAACGAAAGCAGCCGGCTGAAGAAATGTGTGTGTGGGTTGGGTGTGGGTGTGTGAAAACGGAGCAGAAAAAAAAAAGATCTAGGCAGGTTCGATGATATTTAGCGGTAGGGAAGGGGTAAAGGCTCCGCATTATCCCGTGTCATTGTTCTGGGATAAAGAATAGAGGTAAGGGAAAGATGGCCTCGAATGGAAGAATGTCTCCAATGCGCACTATTGGTGATTGTTCAGCTTAAATCAAAGAGGCACACGTACGTGCGTCAAGTCCAGTACAAAAAGGCATATTTTGTTTATTCGATACTTTCTTTTTTTCTTCTTCTCGCATTGAGCGCAAGTTGCCTTCAATGGGCGTCCGGGACGCATCCATCATTTGGAGCGGTCATTCAATGCAATGTCAACTGTTGCTCCTGTACACATGAAAACTGGTCATCAAGTCTTCCTCTTGGTTTGTTGGGGACCAAACTCGTTTGGTCTCTCATTCCGACTTCTCCTTCCATGCCTTGTAGACCGTCTTCGCACCCCAAACCTGACCCTTCTTCAAGAGAGTCATCCCTCTCCATGCAGGCTCGTTCGGCGCATTGACGTAGCGACTAGGTTCCACGCAGAAACCGGAGCGCGGCCCACGTGCTGGTGCGTCTCCCACAGCGGGGACATCGATATATTTACCGGTGTAGAACTGGAAGGCCGGTTCGGTGCTGTGGACTTGGAGACGCAGGCCGGTCACGAGGTGCCTGAAGGAGGCGAGGAGCTTGAGCGGACGAGAGCGGGTGTCGATGGGGATGGACGCCGGGTCCGTGTCGACGACGAAGCAGTCGTCGATGTCTGGCTGGGTTGCGCTGATGTAGAACGGCTTGGTGACCTCTGTGGCCGTGTACTTTTCAATCGTACCCAGGGGGATTCCGGTCGAGTCGATGGGAAGATACGAGTCCGTTGCGAGCACGGCCTCTGTGCCCTCGATCGTGGGGCCTTGGCCCAGGTTGAAGTAGCTGCCCATCCCCAGAGTCAGCGACATTCTCTCTTTCTAGGTATATGTATAATAGGCAAAGGAGAGCGGGGAATGGACGAGAGTCAAACCTGTGGTTCGTCAAGCTAACCACCGTCTCCTCGCACTCGTCGCCGACAAACTCAACCTCATACTCCATCTCCAGTACCGTCTTCTCCACCCCTTCTTCCTGCTCCTTGCCCGCAGTGTACCACACCCTTGCCTCCACCGTGCCCGGATATCCCTCCTCACCATCCTTGCTCAGATACCGAAACTCCAACCCCTCGCGTCCGTTCCGATTCACGGGCTTGGGGCCCTGGAACACGCGGGCGTCCCAGCCTACCTTCCCACCGTGCAGCGAATTGGGACCCTGCTTGGTCGTGAGCGAGTACGATTTTCCGTTCAGGTCGTTCACCACGGCGTCCTTGATGCGGTTGCACGTCCGGCCGATCGTGGCGCCAAAATACGGCGTGTTGTACTTGCGGTAGTCATCCTCGGTGGGGAAGCCCAGGACGATGTTGTGGCCCGCGACACGGAATTCCTGGAGAATTGCGCCCAGGGGGATGAATGTGAATGCAGATTCTTGCTCCTTGGAAGCCATGTTTGGTTGCGGTTTGCTCAAATGGATCTCTGCGGGGATAGACTGTAGCAGCAGCAGCAGCAGCAGCAGCAGTAGTGGTATGTACCTATGGAAACTTGAGAGGGACGCGGGAGGCAGAAAAGGCGTTCCAGGCACGACACAAAATTCAATTTAAACGACGATTGTCACTGAACGCGGGGCAGAGGGGGTCTCCGCGATATAGCAAGGGAGTTTCACTGCGTGTCGAAGGCGAGGATAGCAAGTCGTAGTAGTAATAGATAGTAGTCTTATTAGGCTAAAGCTGGGCGGCAGCACTGAGCTCGAGCGGGGCCGGCCATACTACTATGACGCAACGAGGCTCATGCTGACCTTTGTCAACTCTTCAAGACATATCAAGCACGGAGTTGCTCCGGAGCTCTGACATGCAGTGAGATACATTGGGATTATGTGCTCACCAGGGGATTCAAAGCAGCATGGTGACCTACTGAAGTTGGGGAGAAAAGAAAACATCAGTCAGGTTGTTGGCTGGGTGAGTTCTCAGTGAAACTTTCGCAAGTATCCACTGAGGGGCTTGTCAGCTCGAATTTATCCATCAACTGAGCAATTTCTATTCCCAAGGCGTAACCGGTCGGATCTGATTTCAAGGCTAACGCCAGGAAAAGCATCGTAGAGAGAGGCAGAATATTACGATGCATTGGCATCTACTCCCGACATACATGGGAAATAGAGATAAATACGATATAGTAGTAGTAAATGTGCTGCGACTTGTAGCTCCTTGAATCTTCACAAAAGGGAGCAGCCAGAGGAATGACCGTATGTATCGGGAGTCGGTGACCATCCGCAATGATTCTTTTCTTTCTCAGAGGTTCTTGAGCATTCACTGCCTCCGTTTGAAGCAGTGAGCCGGGGCCAAGGACTGCAGGGCGACTCCAGAGCGTCCGACGTCGTGATGCGCCATGGGCGGCTCCCGACGATTTTAGCCTGATTCTTTGGCCAGATAATAGTCTATATCTCAGGCGATAGGAAGACGTTCTCCGCAGTTTCAGATTTGCAGGGTTCCCGGGAAAGCAGTACTGTAGTAGGAGAAGACATACTCTGCCTGCGCAGATGATCAATTGGAAGATGACGTCCTTCTGCCAGCTCCAGTCGGTCAGTCTCTCTTCCGTGCTTTATTTTTTTTAGGACTCCAAACAAGCTGAGCCCGTTGCTGGGAAAAAGTGAACCAGAAAGTCATCCCAGAAACCTGACACGTTGGAAGTGTCATCCCGGAAACCCTGACAGGTTGACAGCACAGGGTCGTCGGCCCTGCCCAGGCCTTGACAGCCAGGACCCGGACGATTAGCGCGCGTTGGGCTCCCAAGAACGATCAATCAGGGCCATGGCGATAACGAAGGATTCCCCTCACCTGACCTCGCACTTTCGCAAGATCTAAGGTAGCAGGAAATCCTGCTCCATTGGCAGAGCAGCAGCAGCTCAGGGAAATCAAGGGACACATCCGTCGTGATGGTTTGTTTGTCCAGTTCTTGGGCAGGACATACCGTCAATACAGACCGATGTGTTCATACGGCCGTACCATGGATGTACAGAATACGTACCGTTACAGCCATGCACAATGATATGCACCGTCTATCATACTAGTACATACATAATGTCAGGGAAGTGCGCGATCGTATTCGCATTTTTAACCTAATTCGTCAAAACGGTCGGATTGGCAAAAGTCCGACTGTCCGAGCAGCAATCCGATAAAACGGGCCCTTTTTTTTTCCCCTTCCTTTGACAGGGAGGAAATGAGAGATGGCCCCTTTTTACTTTCATTTTTTTTGTCGCCTGTTAGGTGTAAAGAATTTATCAACCTTCACAGAGTGACAGAAAGATCACTGCCAAAGTGCCGTACAGTACTATGCCTGCTGCTGCTCAAATCATAGCTTACCGCCGCAGGCCCAGTTCGGCCAAGTAATTACTCTTTCTCGGCTCTGAGCACAAAACTAGCTAAGCAAGCGCATGGATCAGATAACTAATAATACTACTAATAATAATGGTACTAACTAGTTAATCGAGGTTAAACCCATCATGATGAAGTCATCGCCAGACAAGAGAAAGAAAGCGATGTAACTAGAATTCCCAAGCAAGGTTTAGGCGTCGAAAAGCAAAGCGGGGCCCGCGTCCTGGACGAGAAGCGCCGTTCTTCCACGTTTCTTCCAGAAGGATTCATGAACTCTCTGTACGACTTTGTCTCCTTCACGGAGTTACACTAAACTGGTCAGAGTACTTTACTTCCGTGCTGTGGCTTCTCCTCGGAGAATCCGTGTTTTCTCCGAGGCGCCCTCATGCCTTGACTTTTTTTTCTTTTATCTCCC
>FQSS02000177.1:50711-62180 GCA_900128795.2 Malbranchea cinnamomea | reverse complement strand
CAGTTGCAATTCTTTCGTTTCTCTCATTCCCTTCTCCCATCCTGGACTGTTATTCAACATAATCTTCGTCGAGCCCAGTCGGCACCATGCCGTCACTGGCTCCGCTGGCTCGCTGCCTGCCAGCCCTCTCCGCCGCCCTCTTCGCGAAGCCCTCGTCCGTCTCCGGCTTCTTCATCCCTCTCGCCTTCTCCCTCTTCGTCGTCGCCCTCCTGGGTGCCAAATGCTTCCTGCTCGCCCGCTACGAACCGTTCGTCGGTGTGTCTGACTTCATCCTCTTCCTCCCCACCTTCTTCACGCAGGATGTCGTCGCCATCTGCATCGCCCGCGTTCTCCTGTCGCGGAGGACCTCACGCCTCGTGTGCTTCCTGCAGGCCACCTTGGGCTCTCTCTTTGCGTGCGTGGCCCCAACCACCCCTTCCCCGGGCCGTCAACCTTCCTCGCAAAGCTTTTTCCTGGGAAGAACGTCGGTGACTGACCTGTAGCGTGCTGGTAGGATCATATTCTGGGGTGCCGCCGCGTCTGAGATCGGCTTCTACGTCAATACTGGCTCAGAGGTGGAATGGAAGGCCACACAGACCCTCCTGGCGGACCCTGCCGCCATGAAGGTCTTGGGCAGCGGTCGACGCCCCGTCACCATCGCCGCCATGCTCATGTTCCTGCTCGCCTTACTCCTGCAGAAGATCCTCTATAACGCCGTCGGGGACCTGCTCTCGGCCATCTGGATGTCCTTTCTACGAGGTATGCCATGTGAAGGCCTCTTCTCCGCCTTTTTTTTTCTTGCTTCTTCCCCCACCCACCCACCGTGCAGGCTGACCTGACCGAGCATAGCTGCGTTGAGGGTTACGAGAAAGATTCGCATCGCTCTGGGTCGTCAGAACGACCAGGTCGAGGAATGGCAACTCACAAACAAGGAAATGTCTCACCGAGCAGACGAAGAAAGCGGCCCATCGTACAGCCCATTGAGCCACGAATCGGACGATGAGGACTCCCACGAAAGCTCGGCCACGCTCCTGCCCAGCTCGGAACCGAATCGCCCTCCCCCGCCATCCAAGTACTCGCGCGTGTGGAAGATCTGCCGTATCGTGGCCATTTGCTGGTTTTTCTTTCTTTACGTGATCCGACCATCGAAACCCTTCAACCACATGTCGGCCACCCTTCCCGTGAAGATGCTCGACATCTTCAGCACCGAGGGCGACTTGTGCGACCAGCAATCCGATTTGGTCAAAAACGAATTCCCCTTTCCGGAACTCATCTCTCAGGAGCACTGGCTCAAGCCCAACGGCAAGTTCAAGGGCTGGGCTCCCGGAGTCAAGTATCGCGCGGGGACTGACTATGCCATTCGGCGCCCAGACTGGCTTCCTGATCCCCTTCCCTCCGGCTTCGAGCGCTTCAACGCGGGGAATAACCAGAGTGCCAGCGCGGCGCTCCTGGCCGAGAAGGACTGCCACTTTGAAGACAAGATGTACGACCCTGTCATCGACCCGCTGCGCATCACCAACATCCAGGAGGAGGTTTTACCCGAGCTGAAAAAGGTTTTTGACGACAAGTCGGTCACCATCACCCATATCCTCCTGGTCATGATGGAGAGCATTCGCTGGGACGTGTTCCCCGTCCGCAACGGCTCGCACCTGCACAGCATGGTCCTCGAACCAAACAAGGAAGAGGACTACGAGGAAGTGAATCAGAAGTTGGCTCTGGTCTCTCCCAACGCAGAGTTGTTCACGGGCATCTCCGGCGGCTGGAACAGAAACGGCACCCTCAAGAACGGTAACTTCACCCCAGCCGAACCGGGAATGGGTGGCATCACCGTGGCTAGCTCCGTGTCGCCCAGCACATACTCGGCCAAGAGTATTCTGGGTGCCACCTGCGGTTGCTCCGCGCTGGTCAAGGACTTTTTCGAAGAACACAAGCACTACCTGTACCAGCCCTGCTTCCCACACATCTTCAATCTCTTCAACGAGAACAAGAAGGGCAAGAGGCAGTCGGAGGCGCCGAGAGTCCAGGATCGCCAATGGGAGACCGTCTGGATGCAGGCATCCACAGACGATTGGGATCATCAGGACAAGTTCACCAAGCAGATGGGTTTCCACAAGACCTTCTACAAGAAGAACTTGAAGGATCCCAACTCCAAATACTACCCGCCCACGGAGAAAGAGATCAACTACTTTGGGTAAGTAGTGCATTCACCTTGACAGTTGACCTGACTGATCACCTGTTAACTCGACGGTTATCTAGATTTGCCGACCAGGAACTGAAGCCCTACCTCCGGGACTACATGCTTGATGCCATGCAGAACAACAAACGGCTCTTCCTGGGCCACATCACCGCGACAAGCCATCACCCGTGGGACACACCCAAGTCGTTTAGTCGAACCAGATATGTGCCTGACGGGCTCATGGAGCGTTTCAAGGTCCTGAACTCGTATCTGAATGCAGTGGCTTACGACGACATCTGGATGGGCACGATTTTTGAACTTTTGGAGGAGACTGGAATTGCCAATGAGACCTTGACGATCATGATCGGCGATCAGTGAGTTTTTTTTTTTTTCCTTTTCCCCGACCTTTGTCATGCAGCTGATCTATCTTCACGAGAATATGTCAAGCTGACATCTGTGACAGCGGCCTAGGCTTCCCCGCTGATACCGAGATCCGTGGAACCTTTGGAAACAGTCACATCAGCACTTTCCGGGTCCCCCTGGTCATCCACCACCCGCATCTCCCTCGTGTCCATCTCTCGGCAAACGCTTCGTCACTCTCTGTCCTGCCCACGGTCCTCGACCTGTTGGTGAACACCGGCTCCCTGGACGAGCATGATGCGGACATTGCGGGCGATCTGATCAACAACTACGAGGGTCAATCGCTTATCCGGCCATACAAGAGCCGTGACGGTGACAGACAAGCCTGGAACATTGGCGTGTTGAACCCCGGCGGACAGATGCTGTCCTTGGTCTCGGCTGCCGTACCATGGCGCCTGGTCATTCCGGTTGAAAAGGAAGTCCAGTACCGCTTCAGCAACCTCGAGACTGATCCCGAGGAGATCTCTCCGCTCGAGGACTGGTCGCTCGACGGTCTCATCAACCTTGTCGAGAAGCAAGAGGGCAAAGAAGCCGCCGAGTGGACGAGAGAGGCCGAGGCCATTGCACAATGGTGGCTCAAGGAGAATCGCGCGTTGTGGGATCTCACTGGGCCTCAGCCGTCATCACCGAACGAACATCATCCAAGGGGATGGGATTGGCATCACTATCCTCCACCTCCACCTCCACACCATCCGCATGGTCCGCCTCCCTCGAGAGGAGAAAGACTCCCACCACCACCACCACCACCTCCTCCTCCTCCTCCTTCTCGGCCTCATCCCCATCCTCGCCGAAGGTGGAACTTGTTTGATCTCTTCTTCTAATCGTATCTCTTGATATAATAATGAGCGGACAATCTCTCTTTTTCTTTGTACGTTCCGGAAAGAAACGCAATTGTTCATTCGGGCATTGGGGCCGGAGTTTGTGGACATCCTAGTTAAATCACGAAAGGAAGAAAAGCAATCGGTCAAACAAGAAAAGAAATAGAATACTGTTTAGCCAACACCGACCTTACCCACGCGGACGCCGCGGAGGGGACTAGATGGATTGGTGAATGGATATCACCTACTTCTACCACGCCTTCTATTCATTCGTTTCCTTTACTTGGCTCAGGAAAGGCAGCCCAGCTCGGCTTGGATGTCTGTCATTTTCCTGCTTTTACCTTTGTTTTCATTTTTCTCAACTTCAGTTCACGGATGGTGTTTACGGTCGAGGTACCTACGAAATGGGTACTCGTACAACCTTGCTATGTACTTTTTTTTTTTTTCTTGAGCTGCACGATTTGATCTGATCTGGCATGTCATGAGGAAATGCGCTCTGCTCGACATGGCTAGTTGGATGATGGGTTGTAAAGTATAGAAGCTGCTTTGCTTTCCTAATCACCTGCTTGACTAGTTATAACTACATGTGAATAATTGTAGTAATCACTTTTCTAGATGCTACATGGTATGATTCAGAATCTCTACAGGCGATTTGAAATGTTCGGTTTCACATGGGAGAAAAGTCTTGGGATGAGTGTGTGCCCAGTAATAACTAAGTGGGAAATACTAGCACTGCTCTTGACACAGCACCAAGAAAGCTGGAATGGTTCTACAGTTTCGTACTTGTTAACGGTCTTTATTCAACATCTCCATCTCCACAGGAGGAAAGATACACTGCTCTAAGAGTCCATAGTACTAATCTCACACGCCATGGTGATAACTTGATGGCACAAGACAGTTCAGCTTACATAATCAGACTGAGTTTCAGTGGGACTTTGTGCCAGGTGAGGGAGAAACTGAACACACTTTGCAAAGAAAGGATTCGAGTTGATTACTACGTCTTGAGCTGGACAAAGACTGAAGGAACAAACAAACAACTTGCATTTGTGCTACATGCTTAACATTACACATCATGCTTTCATCATGGGGAAATCATGGAACACATCAGCGGTGGCATAAAGTCGTACAAATGTATCCAAAGCCGCAGAACACATTGAAAAACACATTGAATGCAACAGGTCCGTCTTCCCTTTTCTAACAACCACCGTTCAAACAATCACTTCGAGTGTCTTTGGAGATCGAAAGTCAAAAAAGAAGAAATCACACAGGCTTCAAGAAGCAGAAAATTTGCAAAAACGATGTTCATCATGCAAGAATGAGAAATCAGAAAATATATATATAAAAAAATAAATCCCATCCTAGAAGATACCACGTTGATCCACAGCAGATATCACCCTCTTCTTCTTCCTCGTCGTTGTCCTCCTTCCTTTCCCCCCACCCCCCTCTCAGTTGGTCTGTCATAAATCCTCAATACCGGGAAACAGTGGAGGCGAGGAGCTCTCTTGACACGCGAAAGATTGGGAATCGTCGCTCGAGGGAGGAGGAGCAGGAGTCGATTGACTAAGCGCAGAGACTCCCAGCGCGGAGGGTTGGACGAATCCCTCATCTTCAATCTCGTTTGCCTCCGATGCATCGAGGAGAATATCCCGGGGATTAACAAAATTTGAGGGACAATGCATTGGTTGCTGATCCAAAGAGGCGCCGAGATTTTGCGGTTGGCTGGGCTGCAGATGATTCTGTGGCATTGCCGTGTTCGGACACTGCCCATGGTGGGCGCGCATCTGGGAAGCTTGTCGCTCGAACAAAGTGGTAGGTGGGTCTGGAGTCGGGAGGAATTGATGACTACCATTCTGTGGGACTGGCGGGTTCAAAGGCGGCACCCCATAGTTGACGGGCATCGGGGGGTTTCGTTGGCTGGACAAAGGGGTGGTCAGGTCCGGAAGAGTTGCTGACCACCATTCTGCTGTGTTGGCACTGTCAAATGCTGCCCACAGTTGACGGGCATCGCACGAGACTGTCGATGATGCGAGGGGGCTGACGGTCCTGGTGCTGGGATGAACTGCGATCCGCCATTTTGCTGTCCTGGCTGGCTCGAGTGCTGCTCAGCCTGGGCAGCGAGCATCTGTTGATACTCCAAGGCGGCTTCCAGCTCTGATGTTCGCCCACATTGCAGACTGTTATCCTGCTGTGTTGGTTGCGTCGAATGCTGTCCATCAGCAGGGTTGGCGGACATTGGAGCAGAGGACATCTGGAGATGCGGCAAGGCGGCTTCCAGCTCTGTTGCTTGACTACACTGCAGACTGTTGTTGTTCTGCTGTGTTGGCTGCATCAAATCCTGTCCATCAGTGGGATTGGCAGGCATTGTGGCAGAGAGCATCTGCTGATACTGTGAGGAGGCTTCCAGCTCTGATGCTTGACTGCACTGCAGACTGTTGTTCTGCTGTGTTGATTGCATCAAATGCTGTCCACCAGCAAGGTTGACAGCCATTTGGGCAGAGGGCATGTGTTGATGCTGCAGGGCAGCTTCCAGCTCTGATGTTTGACGACATTGCAGACTGTTGTTCTGCTGTGTTGATTGCATCCAATCCCGCCAATCAGCAGGGCCAACAGACATTGGAGCAGAGGGCATCTGGTGATGCTGCAGAGAGGTCCCCAGCTCAGCAGGGATTTGGGTGGATGGCAGACTGCTCGGCTGTGTTGGATGGCCCGCATGTTGCCAATGGTTTCCAATCGCCGGGACAGCAGGAGCGCCAGTCGTTGCAGGCGCTGGAGCGAATTGATGTGGAGATGAAGGAGCAGTCAACTCCTGGCCTGGAACCGCTGCTGGCTGTATCGACCTCATCTGTCGATTCTGACACTCCGCGATCAACATCCTGTACATCTCGGCAGAGCCTCCTCCATAACTTTCGATAAGCTGGGTTTCGAGAATGCCGTTCAGCTTCACGAGTTGATCAATCCTTGCTTGGCGCTCATTCTTCGACTCGTCGACCACAGGCACTTCTGGGTAGTCTTGTCCCTGCTCGACTATCTCTCGATTATAGTGAAGGGTGTATCTTCCATTTGTTCTGATCCGGTGAGTTTCGGCGGCCATATCCGCAGACTGCATACGATCTTCTATAGATCTATCCGCCCGCCGGGAAGCGGCTACATATGCCCTATTCGAGTCCATCTAGTCAGCAGAAAAGGAATGAAGAAGACGGGTGCATTGAAGGGCCCTAGCAACCTACCTCTCCTTTCGCTCGAGATTCTCACCGTTATTCTTTCTGAGCTGACTGGTCCTGATTGCCGGCATTTTTTTTCCCTTCTTGATGGCCCTTGCCGACTCGAAGACCAGAACTTATGGGCGATGCCCGGAAAGGGCAGCTAAGGGGAACCGAACCCTGACAAACGGGATGCTTGGGGACCGCAGCTGAGGGCAAACCAACACTGTGCTGTGAAGGAATCTGCTTGGAAGGGTTGTCTCAAGGGCAAAAGAACGCAAGTCGTGTTGGACTTCCTCTTTGTCAGTCAAAGGTGTGATGGAGGTATGAATCGAAGAATCTCGAGTTGAGCAGGAGAAAGACCTCGCACTTATAGAGGCACGGGGGGATTGAACTCGGGGCACAGTCAGTGTCATTATGATGTCGCTCCCTGGACTCGTTCCCATGGACGGCAGCAATAGGAGAGGCCCCAACGACCTCAAGAAGCTTCTGTTCCCTCACCCAGATTCCCTGCCTGATATTCCAAGTTTTCTTCGAGAGACTGAGCCACCAAAACAATGCGTTGAGGGGACAGAAGAGAAGGGATCCAAAGTTTCTCGAGTCCCTGAACTATGGGTTCTGAATCTACGTGCTGGATAAACACCAGCGCGGCACGAGTCGCTTCCTGGCATGAGCGAGAATGTAGGCCGATGGCTTTCTCTTTTGTTAAAATCTACGTGGAGAAGCTGTCAGCTTGCTTTGCTGCGAACCTATCGATTTTTTTTTCTCGCGTCCTGGTAATAGTACTACTCTCTGCACATTCCACTTCATCCCCTCAGAACGCTGAGGGGCTGCATTCTCACCACACGGAATGGTACGCGGGATGCCATCATAGAGCGTTCCTCCAAACATGTTACCGCATTTGGTAATAATCAAGGCTCGCGGTCCCAAGGATTTCCCCCGACCATCAACCCAAATCTCAACGGCGCTTTGGCTGAGTCATGACGGTTCAGCCAATAACACACAAGCTTGCTTCAAATTAAGGTTCGGCCCCGTTAACGGTCCGAGTGGCAGCCCGCGAGGGCTGTGGAACTTATTCTGCCACAACGTGCACATCGTGATGTCAGTACACGCGACATGTTGTTTACTCCTAGCGCTATGCACTTGTTTACGTCTTCCCGACGACTCCATATATAAAATGCTCACTAGTATCAAGTTACTAGTAGTATGTTTCTGTTTAGATGTTCGGGGGGTCTACTGTGCGAGCAGCAGATGCCCGTGGCACTAATTGCAGGGACCAAGGAGCTCACTTTTGCCCCAACGTGCACAAAATGATATCAGTATGAGCACATAATGCTGCCTGGGGCTGTGTATTTTGTTTCCCCCGTCCAAGCTGCTGGTACCATGGGATCATGTTGCCGCAGAGCACACAAAATGACATCAGTATGAGGGCCATCGTGCTGGTGACCAGCAAACGATCGAAGTAAGCCTCTCTCTTCTGAGTGTTTGAGGAGATGTGCGAACCCTCTGCGCAGTTGCTTGAGACTGTCTCGAAGCGTATGTCGTAGGCGGGGCTCATGGCAAGCAGATGGGCAAGCAGCCTTCAGTGTGACCTGAAGAACACCGTGGATACGACAAGAAGATCAAGGAGAGAAGACTTTTTCCAAGTCAAAGGTTCTATAGACACCCTCAAACGACGAGCACCATGGGCTTTGGTTTCTGGCGCCAGTGCACACGCACACGCACACACACAATGATGATCATTCTGAGCACACAATCTGCTGCCTGGAGCCATGTCCCTCTGCTTTACGCCCCCATACTACTACAGTACCACCGGATGTCCATCCCACTGTCTAAACAGAGAACCTAGTACTATAGTGCTATGTGCTGCTGCTGCTGCTGGTGCTAGTTCATCCTTTGGCCCATGTCTACTGGCAGCCTGAAGGATACTACTACCGGTACGAATGTTTTGGGGAATCGTGGGGCATTGTATGTTTGGTTGTTGGGGTTGTTTGTTGTGGCGGGCGTCGAGTTCCGGCACACGGTGAAGCCTCACGCCACAATGATGTGTTTTCGGCTGCATGTAGGTGTGGTCCTGGGCATCAGGCTCCCATGGGCAAAAGTATAATGCTTCAGAAACTGGGCTGTGCTGGCCTTACACTGGAACATTCTACCGGATGTACTGTATACAATAGGTTTCGTGTGGAGTCAGTAGAAGCTTACTAAGCTGAGCCTCGAATGGTATGATTGAGACCTATACATTGAGATGTGTCAGGGAGGAAAGATTCGCAATGAAGAGAGGTGTACAGCAACTGCGACAGAGCAGACAATAGCCAGTAGGCGTTGTGGGTGTTGCCTTCCGCATCTTCTTCGAGCACCCTTCTCGCCACAGCGAGACACGCTTTCAATGTTAAACGTTTATTTTTTTTTTTAAAAAAAATCAATCCAGGTACGCCAGTCAAAGGAGCTGAGAAACGTTTTCCGGCCAAACCAGATTACCGAATCCGAACTCTTGATGTAGCAACGATTTCACAATTAAACAACACAGGACCGAGTGGAATAGCATTCCCCAAGCAGGAGACGGTAAGAGTAGGAGAGAGTTCTGTGGCTTCAGACTGAGGAACAAGCGAGGTGTGCACATAGTAACGGAGAAAAGCCGACAAGTTACCTTCAGCTTCGCTCGACGCTCACTGAAAACTATGGTGCTGGCACAGGGCGGTTGCGAATCTCTCTCGCAAAGTCCCCGCTTCGCCTGACTCCCAGGCTGGAGCTACTGCTTCGTCTACGTTGGCTGCGGAACGTCGTAGGGTCAGCAGGGTTGAGACCGCTCGCACGCGCGTAGGCATATAGGATGTCTGTTAGGCTGACGACACCCACTAGGCGCCCAGACAAACGGGAACCGGGTAATGAAGAGGCCGGCACCGCCGTAGAAAACGGCTGAGGGTAAACATTTGGGCCATACGGTTGAGCACCCGGGGGGGTTGGAAGGTGAGGTTGCGCGGAGGGAGGTGCAGGTGTGGGCTGAGAGGCTGCACGATTGTTTGATGGGCCCAGTCCGAGTGGTGGGGGTGACAATGGAGGCTGTGGAGCGCTGCCAACTGGCTGACCGGCCGTACCGGGATGGAGGTTTGGCGAGGACAGAGGTATATGAACAGCAGTGTGGGAGGGCGTTGAAGGAGTGGAGGAAGATGGAGAATGAGGTTCTGTGACCCACATCCTAGATTTGTAGTCAACTTAGCCGCTGCTCATCGATGGAAAAAACTGTCACGACGATGACACACATACCTGTGAGATTTGGTGGCAACCAATTTGGCTACCGTATGTGCGAGCGTCGACTGGGGGGTGACGTGGAAAACAGGGAAGGAGTCCTTGCCTTCAGTGAGGCCACGCGTGGACAAGATCACCGAAATGAAATGGATACAGGTGTTTTGCAGTAGAGGGAACGAGGTCGACTTTGTCAAAAGCTATCGACTTCAACGTCAGTACTCCGTGGTCAGACCAGACGCAGAGATAGTACTTGCCTTCACATCGACGACGGAGATGTTTCCCACAACGTTGGACTGGTTATCGACCACTGCCACCGAGGAAATACCTTCGGTGTGCATCAATTCCAGCGCGTGGCATAATGGACGATCGCCACTATAAAATGTCAACCAATTAGCATGCCGGTGATCCACAAGTAGAAGAGTTCAGACGGCAGTCATTTGGACAGACTTGATAGATATCACACGATGTGAACCCAGCCCCAAATCCCTGAGATACTGCGGATAGAGCTGTTCGATGACTGGGAAGCTTTGGCCATTCTCCCAGAGAAATTTCACGAGTCTCCACTGACTGAAGATGCCGACAACTTCTGAGGTATCTTCCTCTGTCACAATCACGCGATGAACGCCGCCACCAAACGTCTCAACTGCCTTCATCAGATTGGCGGATGGCGGAAGCGTGGTGAGCGGTTGTTTAGTCCATAATCTCATAACCTCCCCCAGCGGGATCTTGATCCCTTCTCGTGCCTTCCTTCCTAGCTCACGAAGGTATGAGACGAATTCTTCGGGTGGTTGGACCACTCCCACGACAAGCAAGAGGTATGCGTTGAGATCTGTGAAGTCGAAGGTGCAGATGGCAGTCTTATCCTCTGGCGATTCACGAACCAGCAGCACGGCCACGTCCGACTCGATCAAAATCTACTCCAAGGACATACAGATCATCAGTAAACTGCTCAAGTTCTCGACGTTGCAGACTTTGATCCGGCAGCACGCACATTCGTCGCTTCTTCAATTCCTGTATCTATCTCCACCCACTTCAGATCATTCGGGCTTGTCAGCTCTCCGATGGATATCTGCGTCCAATCCCTGCCGGAGAATGCAGGATCCGATGGATTTCGGGACGGGGGGTTGTCAATCAGACTCTGTACCGCCGCCTGTGTGAACGACGGTTGTCGACGGGCGCGCGGGGACGCTGGCGCAACGCGGAGAGCATCACTGAAGCTCTGGCGATTCTGCGTGGCAGCGCCAGGAAGAGAATTGAGTTTGAACGCGGAGGAGTTTTGAGACGACGGGGAGCGCGAGTCAGTACTTGAACGGGGAGACGAGACGGTGGAATCCCTGGCGGGGTCGGTAGGAGGGTTGTTGCTTTCCGCCATGGTGCAACATGGACGGGAATCGTGGATTCTACCTGGTGGGTTTTTCCTCCTGGTTCAATGGAGGGTAAACGATCGCCTCACTTGTCGGGGTTTCTAAGACTGCAACTGAAAATCCAGATTGCTATGCCATCTAGTTTGGATGCGCTTCTGGTTTTGATAGACAAGTATGTTTGCCGGGAACTTGGATCTGAGAACGATGCAGTAAACACGGCCGTGATGACTCCCAACAACGCCACAAATCGTTGACGTATGCCGAAC
>FQSS02000177.1:0-50689 GCA_900128795.2 Malbranchea cinnamomea | reverse complement strand
ACTAACTTACGTCCAGCGACTAGCTCCACCGACGAACATTGAAATGGCGGTTTGTAAATCTACGATCAAATACATCAAGACACCATCGCCCAATGAAACAGAAAAAAAGTTTGGGTGTCAAATAAAAGATACTGTTCTTATCTGGCCTTTCTGTTCATCAGCTGCACTTTATCTGGCATTCATGGTTCATTGGCAAGAGGACAATGGATCAAGGAGTAGTACTGTATGCTCAGCACGTAGTCTCCTTCTCCCCGCTGCATCTACTAGGAACAACTGTACAGAATATATGAGTAGCGTCGCTAGTGTCTTTCATCTGAAGAGCGCGCGAGGCGCAAAAATGAATACGTCCTGATCCTACTCAGGCGTAAGGCCCACTGGCACAAGCACGGTCAGTCCTGGGGTTGAGCAGGGGCCACAAACAACAAAACGTACCCAAGGAATTCTTGGACCAGGCCAATGTTCTTCCTCATGTGCTTCTTAGAGAGGCGGCGGAGTGCTGGCCTCTTTCTGCAAGTCGCATCATCCGGGACGGTTGGGTGAACTTTGCGCTGCCGCGATGGGGGATCCTGCACCGGCTTGGGTTGCTTTCGAGTGAACCATCTTTGGCTTTCAGACACAAAAGGGGGAACGGTAGTTTTTGGTAACGCGACCTCCAGCAAGGGTAAGGTACTCATTCCGGGTCGTTGATCGTCGTTGCATAGGTTTTTGTGAAGGCCTAGCCCGGTGAAGGACTGCTGGAGGGAAGTCCGACTTGCAGTTACATCACGGGCCTTCCATCCATGCGCATGTCCCGTACCGAGTGTACTAGGCCCTGCAAGTAAGGGGCAGTCGATGACCATCACAGCAACCAACGAAGGGAAGTGATCGAGGTAAGAAAATAACTTGTCCGTTACTTCAGCATGAGAGCGGAGCACCAAGAGTCGAAGCTGCTTGAATGCACCCCCGGTGTCTGCCAGCTCTCCCCAGTTCCTTAGAACCCTATCTGTCAGTACGGTAGGCGATGGTTCCTCATCTGCACCTAATTGTGAAGAGGACGAGATTTCCAGCGCCGCTAGATTGGTCACTCTAGCGACATCAACAAGTTCGGAAAGGCTCAGAAACCCAGTTGATATGCTCAACAGTGTACCCCAGCATAGATCATCCGAGGAAATAAGATTGAAATAATCTCGCGTCGGCATCACCTTGAAAGGAGGCGTAAACGAATGACATGGCGAAAGCTCCAGGAACTGTTGGGGGAACGCCGTTGCGTAAAGCTTCCACATGTATAAGGTGTCTCGTTCGCTAAAGATCCGCGATGCAACTGTCAACGACACATGGTATGCAAAGGACAACGCACGACGAAAGCCTGGCAAGCGCACCTGTAGCATAGGTATTTCCAGAGGTATTTGGCAAGTGGCCAAGTGAGCGACTCCAGGTGAGCTACAGACAGTCTCCTCTGGTCCGCTAGAAGCGCTCTCATGGCCATATTCTTCAGGGACGGAGCATCCTTTCCACTGGGTTTTGTGCATTTACTGGGTAGAAAGGGAGACTCATGCGCCCAGGCAGGTCCCGGCGCGACTGATGCATAAGCATGCTGGCGAACTGTCAGTTCGAAGTAGACCTGGCCACTATCCTTGTCGTACTTTCGCTTCGCCATTGGTGCGGTGGAAGAGAGTGCTTGCCGAAGATCACATTCCGACCTGAACCCAAGAGGGGGAGACTTGGACAAGAGTCGAGAGCCGCACGACGCTGATACTAGTAGATCGGTCAAGCATGGGTTCCGCGAGAGGGGGAACGGACAAGATGGAAACGACCTCAACTACAAATAACCTTGCAATGGCATAGACTACCGTGCATTCACCTTCAGCTGTGATTGTAGCTGCCACATAGTTTCTATGTAGTAGTCCACAACAATGCAGGCCGATGGACCCTCGAGTGAGATGCGGAAGACGCGTCGCTGGCACGTGGTGTAAATTGAGACTATTCCCAAAAAAGTAGTTTCGCCCGGTGTTTTGGTTGTTCCGCGCCGATCTTGTCCAAGTCTTCAAAGCGCAGTGGAGTAAGTAGGAAGAGGGAGCAAAGGTCGCACAGTTGAAGTTCTGTGAAGGCTCAACTTGGTTCATGCTTCTCAATAGTCAAGGCGTTGATGGCAAATTACTAAGCAGGAGAAGCCTTTTGATCCAGTCGAGTCTATTCCCGAAGACTTTCCGCGATTGAGATATCTTCATGGATTGGTCATATACAAGCAGGCCCGAATTCTGCTTGTACGATAGACTGCAGGCAATTATGAATGCAGCGAGTTCACAAACTTAACATCCAGGTCATACACTTGGAGAATGCTCCTCATAACTTCAAGGCAAGAAAAGTCGACACTACAGGAATCAGCTCAGAGGCATGACTAGCGATCTGGACGAGTATTGACGCATACCTTCCGGCCTTGGAGAGAAAGATAACCAAATCGCAATCCTCAACTACAAAATTGCGCAGCTGCTCACTATGTATGACCGTGTGGGCTGCCGCTTTGACCGGTTGCCTCGAGATGGACCCGAAACCCTGCGACTATGCAAGAGTAACAGGCTGCTCGCTTCGGGGTCCTTCAACAGTGACACATAACCGGGGTTGGACTGCGCCACAGCAGCCACCTCCGCATCTCCTGACGCGCCCAACGACGCGTGAGCGCATACCGAGCCCTTGGCGCACTGGTCATCCATCACACAGCAAGCAGCAGGAGCGTGAAAGCTGAGAAGGGATACGCAGTGATGCACTGTCGGCGGAGCCATGGCGGCTATGTACCTGCATCGGTCTGCTTCTCGTTGGCGCGTGATGTGGCAGGTTTGTGCGACCGTTTGACCTCCCTCTTTTGGGTCGAGGCTGTCTGCTGGTGTTGATCATCCGTCGCGAAGACGGCTCACCAGTGAATTCTTGTCATTTCCTTCCAGGTCCTGAGGATCAGTCATTCCCTACCTATGCGAGTTTTAACTTCTGGGGCGGTGGCTGACTGCAACTTCATCACTTCCTCTGAGCTTCTGAATGACTTTGGGGGAATCAATCCTGAATGACTCACTCCTCTAAAAGCATGCCGATATGCTTTTTCTAAACTCGACCTTAGAGATACATCGTTGAGGCGTACTATTGCCATGCCCATGCAGTACTTGCCTTTTCGCCTGCAGTTAGCATCTGTTGAAGCATCTCAAGAGGAACTTCGCAGCAAAGAGAATGAGGGTCAGACGGCAACCAACAGAAACCAAGGGGGAACGGGAAGCTCGCTCGAGGGGAAATTTTGATCAAGTTGAAAGTGAGCTATCACATCATCTTTCAACTTCCGCCGTACCGTTTGCATCCGTGCTGAGATTTATCATCGGATTTTTAAGCAAAGCGCCTCCTAGAAACCAGCGAGCAGATCCCGAACAGCATACTGTCTGGCTGTTTGACGGCACTGCCTACCAATCCCCGTCTAGGCAGTCGCTTTTTCGAGATGGACGGCATCATGAACCGCCAGCATGGCACGTCGAAGTCGTGGCGTGCATATTCGAGAGACAGAGTCGTGAGGACGTTGGCAAGATTGTGGCCCTGATTGCCGATCTCGTGGGGGTCGACGGGCGGATGGGAATGGACGACAGACTTGTCCGTCAGCGGATTGCAGAACGTGTGCAGCCGTTTGTCAACGCCGTTGTCCCCGCCCGATTCGTGACCTTGGACGTCCCTGTGTCGCGGAGGACAGTGCAGAAACATCGTCTGCGACCGTCAAACAGGCACGGGATAATATCCCAAACGATCCGAATCACCGATTCAGAGCACAAGATTTCCGATGGCACCTTGATAAGGCCATCCCTCCGGCAATGGCCTCGTGCGGTGGCCATGTATACAACCTTTGCCTCCCCCGATGGCTGGGCGGTTATCTCCGATGTCGACGACACGATCAAGTACACTATGACCGCAGACGCCATCGGCATTCTCCGTTCTACCTTCGTGGACGAACCTGCCCCCGTGGCTGGCATGCCCCAGCTCTACCACCACATCAACAAGCAACTCAACCCAACCTGGTTCTACCTATCCGCCTCCCCTTACAACCTCTACCCTTTCCTTCGCGCGTTCATCCGCACCTTTTATCCACACGGCACTCTTCTTCTCCGCCAAAACTCGTGGATGGATCTTCCCGGCCTCCTCAAGTCGTTCACGCAGGGAACTCGGGCCTATAAAGTGGACCGCATGGAGTATCTGCACAACTGGTTTCCCAAGCGAAAGATTCTGTGCATCGGGGACTCGACGCAGAATGACCCGGAGGCGTACGGGGAGATGTACCGGAAGCACAGAAAGTGGATTCGAGCGATCTTGATACGCAAGGTCACGGACGTGGCCAACATGGAGGAGAAGAATACAGAGGAGAGGTTTCGAGCGGCGTTTAGAGGGGTGCCCAGTCGGGTGTGGAAGGTGTTTGTGCACCCTGACGAGCTGTATTCGTTGGTGGATCAGTTGAGGTGATTGGTACTCTGATTTCGTTGAGCTTCCATTCTGTCATGGAGTCGTTGCCCATTTTCCCACAGGTTCATGGAAGGAATAATGGGTAACAATACTGGCAAATGCTATTCTTGGACCCCCTAATGGTGAACTTGCATTGAAGCCGGTGATGGAAAGTTTCAGATCATTATGCTTGAGCCTCGATGTTTACAGAGCGTTAGACCAGTAGAGGTCTTTCATCTATGGGTTGAGTTGTTCGAGATATGTAGCATGATCTCAATATACCCTATTTCTACTGCACAACTACTATACACATATAGCTTCATAACGTGCGTGCGTCAAAGAGGTAAAGCAGACAGTGCTGACCATACCATACCCACTAACTTCCCTCGTGTTTCGCTAGTCTGGTTTTCTTTTACCGCAGCTTTCTACAAGTGGAGCAGGCAAACCAGCAGGTTAAGAATGTCAGGTTTTCTGCGGGCTCTTCATCACCCCGATCGCCATCCTCCTCGTCCAGATCCGTATCGGTGCCTTCTTCCTCCTGCTCATCATCCCGCTCGCTGCTGCTATTACACACTACCACTGATCCGCGAGACAAGCCTATTGCCGACATTGGCAAGGGAGGACTCAAACTCTTCAGCGTCATCAACTCTCCATTGGGCGCCGTCAGCGCCAGGAACAGCATCCTTGCCCCTGAACGCGACATAAAGGACGTCGTGGTCAGTGTGGCCACTGTCACCGGTGACATGTTCATCTGGGAAGCACATTTTGGAAAGGGAGATGGAAGCCTCGCCGGTGAGAGTGCCGCCATTGGTGTCACCCCAGACGCCGTAGATCTGTGCAGAGACATTAGGTGTTAGTAGTGCTAGATTGTTATAGTACAGAGATTGCTTCAATGGATGGGGTGAAGGACAGATAATTATTGATATGTATACAGTCAGACAGACAGACACACACACAAGAGAGAGAGACAGAGGATTCGTACCAGCCGGTCATTGCACACCACGGCCACCAAGCTGAGAGGCTCAACCCCAGCTCCGTCATCCGGCATCCAATGCGGATTTCCGCCCGCATTTCCCAGAACAACAAAAGTATGCTTGTTGGGGTTGAGGTCACTGATGCCGTACTCCTGAACGAGATGTTTGAACGCGGTCTGGCTTTCACCGGAGCCGTCGTTGGCGCAGTCACCGGCCAGGTTGTCCTCGCCGTCACAGCTGATGTCCATGTCCGCGAGCGGTCTGCTGGAAGATGGGCCAGTTATGTAGATAATGCCGTCCGACTCGAGACGATCGCCGTAGTAGACCCAGCCAGCTGCGCAGCAGCAGGTCAATAGTTGGTGCCCTAGTTCTCCAGCATTAAGTGTTTGGGATGACTGCTGGGGAGTACTAGCAATTACCGTGGCCATCCTCGAACTCGCCGCTCAGAGGGTTGCTGCATCTTTTAGACTATTCCGTCGCGTCAGAGCACAACCTTCTGGCCATCACGAGCGGGTTGCACGCTGGTAGTAATTAAGCCCATTGTTCATACTATTAGCATCTTACCTTGACCTCGTTGTACAGACTCTTCAGATTCGACGGAATTTCACGGCCTTTGGCCATCCAGACAAGGCCCATCAAGGCGAGTGCAAGAATCGTCGTGCGAACCATCTTTGAGGAGGCAGAGTCAGGGTATCAGTCGAGTCATCGGGTTGACAAGGCTCAATTGAGGATCTTGAAGATGGGGCCTGAACAGCAGGATGGATTTTTTATTACCTCATCTGGCCCTCCTTCCAGGTTTGGGCCATTCCGAGCCCACACTGTCCCCGTGAGACAGGATTGTGCTTCGAGGCTTTATCTTCTTCTAAATGCTACACTGCAGACACTGGTAGCAACACTTTTAGTAGTAGCGTGGACGCATCAGATTAACATCAGCCCGTGGCCTTTTTGCACCACCCAGAGGGTCATCCCGATGTCTCCCAACGTCGGAGAGTCCCCATTCAGCAGAGCTTAGCTCTCGTTCCGCTCCAAGCTCCATCTCGTAGCGCTGCAAGTTACTAACTTGGCCTGGAGCTAAGCGTGGAGAAGCATCTCCTCCAGTCAAAATTCACATTTTCTGGCGTCGTGGCGAACTGCTCGAACGATCCTCAGACCGAAAGCCGTTTCATGGTGTATTGTACTGTGCTATGTCGTGGCGGCGGACTACACTGTAGTTCCCGCATGGGGCAGCATCGGCCATCAGAATCTTCATGGAATCCCTTGCAGTCCGCTTTCATGTTGAGGACCCTACAGCCCCTAAGATGGAGACTCTGTACACAGGTCAATAAGATGTCTGGCAAGGCAAAGTGATCCAATTTGCGACAATTCACAGACCCACGAATTCATGGAGTCCCTGGACCCAGAAGGGATGACACCAGTTCAAACGACCTTTTTTTTTTTCCTGGAGGGATCCGACATTCTTCGGATTCGGAAATGCGGGATTTTTTGGCCTATTTCTCGGATATACACATACAAATCTAGCTTCTCGACCCCATCACCAATGTACTCAATCAAAACTGAGGTTGCGACGGGCCCTGGGAGGGACGAGAATTCAGAATGGAAATACGTTGGCAAGGGAGCAGTCATCACCCATCTTGGGAATGCCGTGGTCGTGTCCACAACCCATGAAGTCGGACCTGCCAGGGTGAAACTTCCGGCAAGGAGACAGTTGCGTGTGCCCTTGCAACCTGCTTCTCAAAAGGTATGTACTGATTGGACTAAAACACAAATTTCGACCGACACTAGTACGCTCACTGAAGGACCAGGCTGACAGGGAGTCCAGGGGAGAGAAACATCACCAAGGGTCCTCGTGAATAGTACTAGCATGGTTTGATGGCCTGTGGTGAGAGCAAGGAACATCACTGTAAGAAGTGCCCAGCGTCTCAGGAGGCTGGCAAGGATGGAATTATCCAGATGTGATCTGCCCCTTCTGCCACGGGGGTAGTCGGTCGCGTGGAAAGCAACCATGGACCAGCAGGGAATGTGGCTTTGAATGGGACGGTCTGGAGAAACGTGAGAACAGCAGAGGTCAAGCAGGCTTTTTTATTTTATTTCCATACTCCTCTTATGGCGATGAGAGCTGTTAAAGCGGCATGAAGTAGTTTTGCAACCAAGTTAGCGGATTGGCAGCCTATCCAGTACATGAAAATGGAGCTTGGAAGATTGTGGAGGTTCAGACCACTATATTACTTCCATAGCAGAAACAGGCGAGTGGCCTAAACCATCTCTCCAGACATCAGTGCATGCTGTGTAGGCGTTGCAATCATGGACTGACAACTTCAACTCGCTACACTGGCATTCTCCTGGAAATTGGAGGTGGAGTTTTCCAGTGTAGGTAGGCCAGTCGAGCCAATTCCAAAGTCTTGTCCAGAACTCCCAAAGTTCAGATCGCAACCCTGACGTCACCTGTTATCAATCCCAGTCTGGACTCTGCTCCTCCTCCTACGTTGTTTGCAAGGTGGAAGTGTCTACAGCTGATTTCTCTCAGCGTTCTATATATATATCGACACTGCCAGGCGGCTGAATATTATCGTACAATTGAGGAATGCTACAGCATTCACCTATGTGTTCAGGGGGTGAACTCACCTGTAATGCCTCTAAGGGAGAGAAGCATACTACCTGATATGCAACATTGTTATCATCATCATTATTATTACTACTATTACTACGACTTTGTCGGTATTTTCATACATGATACCTAAAAAAAGCATCAAGATATCGGTGCAGCTCCTTCTGCGTCCTGCAAGTATCACGAAGATTAAAAGTCTGAGCACGATGACCACCTCTGAACAAGAACACATCGCCCCTCTCATGCCCGCCATCCATCTCCCCCGCGGCCCATACGAGTCCTTTACCCCGGGCCCCGAATCGCTGATCTACACCACGGAACGCCCGACACCACGCCCCAGCCCCGCCCAGTACCTCATCAAAGTCCAGACCGCCGCCCTCTGCCGCGGGGAGCTCACATGGCCCGAAGTCCTCTCCTGCACGCGCCCGGAGCCCGCCATCCCCGCGCACGACGTCTGCGGGATCATCCTGGCCACCCCGCAAATCGACGAGCACTCAAGGGGCGGGCCCAAATTTAAAGTTGGCGATGAGGTATATGGGTTGCTTGCGCTCCACCGGGACGGTGGTGCGGCGGACTGCGCGCTAGCAGAGGAACGGGAGTTGGCGTTCAAGCCGAAGAACGTTTCTGCGGCCGTGAGCTGCGCGCTGCCACTGAGCGGGTTGACTGCCTGGCAGGCGTTCTTTGAGCACGGTCCGTTGGCGGCGGTGGCGAACGCCGGCCAGGAAGAGGCGTACAGGGAGAGGGAGTTGGGCGGAGGCCGGAGGAGCGGCGAGGGCGGTAGCGGAGGTGGAAGAAAGCCGGCGAGAGTGCTGATTACGAACGCGTCTGGGGGAGTCGGCGTCCAGGCGGTGCAGTTGCTGCGCTCGCCCACGCTGTTTGGGACGAGGAAGTTCTGGATCTGCGGCACATGCTCCGGGCGGAATGAGCAGTTCGTGAGGGAGGAATTAGGCGTGGACGAGGTGATCGACTATACGGTTTACCCGGACATCAGTGAAGCGTTCGCCGCTCACGGCTGGGAGCCCGTGGATTTCGTTCTTGATTGCATCGGCGGACGAACGCTCAAGGATGTTCACTCCCCTGCTGTTGTACGAGATGGCGGCATGATTCTGAGCGTTGCGCATCCGCCGCTGAAGGAGTGGGGAGATAATTTGGGTGGTGTCAGGGATAGAGGGGTGAAAAGTTCGTATTTCATCGTCAAGCCAAATGGAGAGCAGTTGCAGAAGGTCACGCAACTCGTCGAGGCCGGCGAAGTGAAGGGATACGTAGAACGAGTCTACGATCTTATCGAAGCAAGAGAGGCCATGGCGCGAGTCGAGTCTCAGAGGGTGAGGGGGAAAGTGGTGCTGCGAGTCAATCATTACACATCATGAGATGCATCCAAGACTGATCTTGTTTGTCGTACGGAGATCTCATCTCACCTCATTTCCCCGCGTAAATCACCAGGACCGAAGGTCTGAATTGATCGTTGTTGCAACTGGCAACTCAGATCAGCCCAGCGCAACAAGTAGAGAATTGTTTCTATGTCTTCGCTTCATTCAAAGTAAAAGAAAATCCTAGGTATTAACATACATGGCGGCGGAAGAGCGAAGCCGGTTCGAAAATGAGATTAGAGAAAAACAAACAGCGAATTGAATCAGCTAGCTCTCCCTCACGCCTTGTCTGCAGCGGTGGCAGAACGCGTGAGCAATCTAGGAAGGGGAAAAAAAAAAAGAAAAAAAGAAAAATACGAGAGGCGCTTTCGTCTTAAATTAATAATGACATGAAGCGAAGAGCGACAGATAGATGCACATATATCCGAGAGGAAACGCTCGCTCAAAGTAGGGAATCAAGACGGGTAAACACACTCAAACATGCGGCAACGACCTGTAAACCATGAACAGATTAGTAACCGGACAGTAAGATTCACAGGATAATAGAGAAAATTGGAAGGGGGAGGGCTCACCTCAAGCTGAAGCTCCTTGTCCTTTGCCTTGTCAACCTCTTCCGCAACGACCTGGGCCAGATTGGCCCCGATACCCTGGGAGCCACCGGACCGTCGATCGAACGGCCACTGAGAATATTCTGAAAGCAGTTCATCGACTTGTGCAAACGCCCTCTCCCGCGCCTCATGGCTCATCGTTACAAGAGCATTTTCAAGCACATTGGCTGCATAGGCAGCACACACTAGAGCTATCGTCCTCAGATACCTAAACTCGATGTCCTCCGGGAGATATGGGCTGGGTGGTAGGATAACTGTACGATTCGTAGTGATGTTGCGAACACGCCTGTTTATATCTTCTTTGGCTCCGCTGTCTGCGACGGGATGTGTGGCCATATCAAAGAGCAAGAAATTCCTCTTCTCGGTGCGCAGAATACCTTTGTCTACCAGACCTTTCGCCAGTCGTTCCCGGACTTGTTTGAGTTGATAACCAATCTTCATCAAGTTCCATGTTTCACCTACACAATCAAGTATCAGCCATAGTTCTCACCGTTTACTACCATCACGGGAATTTAGAAAGAAGAAAAAAAGTGATTGCATACCGCTCATGAGGTCAATCCAGGAGCTCACACTCATTTTCTCACTCGACTTCATCATCTTGAGTGCCTCGTCCAGCAAGACTTCTCCTGTCAATGTATCGTCAATGACTTCGATTATGCGGTCTGCGAGTGGGAATCGTCTCCTCGAAGAGTCCTTCTGCATGCTGATTCGACCACGGAAGGCAAGTTCGATCACAATACATCCTCGTAAGGCGTAAGATATGTTCTCGTTCCAGAAGGAAAGGTACCCCTGTGTGAAATTCAAGCATCTGTTAATGCCTATGATCTAGGAGAGAGGTAGAAAAAGAAATTATAGCATTTAGGGGCAGGAGTAGTATGATGCAAGTAGCATACCTGCTTGTCTTTTAATCCCAGCAAGAGCACCTCCTCCATGAGAGTGAGTTTCGGCTGCTTATTCCTCTCTTCATTTTCGCTGATATCTCGCGGATCAAAAGCAATCTTGTGGCCATTCTCGCTGGCGGTATAGGAGGTTTCGGGTATACGACTGTCAAAGGAGGATCCGTTCACATGAGACGAAGGCGAGGGACCTCTTGCGCCGTCGCCATTGTCTGTTGCTCCACGACCACCTCGACGGCGCGTCAGGCCACTGGTGGATGCCATAGGTCAAGAGAACGCCTTGAGGTGTAGCGAGCTAAGTGGAAGCTCAAGCGGTGGTCGCGTGGAGCATGAGACTCTGGACGTTGGATTCAGGGCGGTGCGGCTGAATGCGTAGGGCAGCGCTGCTTGAGGGAGAACGTCTGCTCAGAATTGGGGGGATTTTGCTACGGGCGAACCAACGATGCTCTGACGGAGAAAGGAATGAAACTAAATGATGAATTCAAAAGAAAGCAAGTTCACCGGAGGTAACAGGAATTTTAGGAGGAATCAGTCATTCCCTCCAGGTGTGCACAGCGCGGTGCCTGTTCCTGGCTGAGCCCCCCCCAAAAAACTAGTAGCTGTCACTCCCCGGCCTCGTTGGTCTTGGCGCCTTCATACCAACTCCAGTAAAGGCAAGCAATTTTTGTTTCGGACGCACTATCTACGTTCGCCCAATTTTCTCACGCTGGGACCAAGCTGGAGGAGGAGATTTGCAAAGGGTTTTCAGAAAAGTAGTGCAAGTGATTTGGAGTTCAATGCGGTCTATGTTCCTAGGAGACTTTGCATAAGCAGTTTCGCTTGTATACTGCACGAGTTGCTAGGCAGAAAAAATTGCCATGATTTCAAGGAGAAAACAAAAATTTTTCCTGCTGCTTTTCAACAAGTGCTGACGACGGCTATAAACTATTTTTTTTTCTCGCGGGCTACAACACTGCACGGCACCAGCGTGCGGACAACGGCCACAGAAGAGGAGAAGGATGGAAAGGTGCTCTAGTTGTCTCAAAAAGCTCGAATTTGTTGATGTACATGATACGGAAACCGAGTAACAAGGAATTGGTTACAAGGCAAGTCTTCCCGTGCCGGCCACACAACCGGCACGCGTCCCCTCTCAGTCTAGTACATTATGAATTTGCACCAGCGCTATAGGCCGTCGTTTGCTCCCATCGACGGTCGAGCATTTAATGGGCTGCAATCAATACCTGGTCAGCTCAGTTCGGACAACAGGGGAAAAAAATTATATAGAAGATGAGCAACGAAAACGTACCATCGGGCTGGGAAAGGATATAATCCACGGCTTGGTTAACTGTTATTTTTTTGCTTGTCAGTTCATACGGTTCAAGAAAAGGAATTGTAAACTAAGCCGTTGGCTATCTGCATAACGTACCGCTGTGGATGGCATCCGCGTCCTTGTCCGGAATCTCAATGCTAAACTCCTGTCGCAAAGTAAGCAGCCATTGTGCAAAAATTTTTTTTCCACCCATGAAGTAGGAGCTTGAGTCTTACCTCTTCAATAGCCATCACGACCTCAACGGTATCCAAGCTGTCCAGACCAAGGTCATTTGTGAAGTGGGAGGTTGGGGTGATCTTGAATCGTGTCAGATACACTAGAATGCCGAACATTGCCATTTGAAGGTTGATATCATACCTTGGAGGGATCCGAGACCTTCCACGACAGTCAGTAACAGCTCCAATTCAAACAGATTCGGGAGCCCGTCAAGGGTCCTGAACGTACCTTGTCAAAGTTCTTCAGCAAATCCACTATTCTGCCCTCCACCTCTGATTTCGTCAAGCCAGCTGGGGCAGAGTATGAACGAAGAGCCTGGCATGGCAAGCAGGGAACGAATTGGGATGGGCGGACAGCGACAGAGCTTCGGGGAACCTGGAGAAAACCGGTGCTTCTCTTGCTCACGACACGAGGTATCGAGGCGGCTCGTAGGGATCGGGAGACAGCGGAACGGAACATCTTGAAAAAATTATCGAAGAGAGCGGCCTTAGCGGTCCGACAGCGGTCAGAGTAGATTGATGTAGATAGGTCGATGGGCGGCTGGTCTGTTGGCAGCAGGAACTGATTTTCTGTTGTCGACGTTGCTTGCGATGCTTTTGCCCGGGGCTTGATTTTCGCTCTGGCGCACGACTTCCTGGCGCTGACCAATCAAGTGTGGCGGGAACCCTCTGACCTTCAAACTCCCCAAACTGGCCCAGAGCACCCAAAAAGAACGAAACGACAGCAACGAGCGGCGCACAGCACAGCGGATTCTTTTCTCCTCCCACAACATTCTGCCCGCAATGGCGTCGTCAAAGGCAGTCACTAGGCTTGTGGCGTACAAGCGGCCCTCCATATTGCACTCCTCGATTGCTTCACCCTTCAATTCGCCGATCTTCACACCCGCAGTCGCCTTCTCAACATCTCTCGCACGGTCTGCCTTGCCGTCAGGACCACCCCCTTCTGGATTTCGCCTGCCTCGCCCAAGAAGATGGGACGAAAGTGAAGAGTCAGCTCTCGATAAAGCCGGAAAATACTTCCTGCTAACTGAGATGCTTCGGGGGATGTATGTGGTGTTGGAACAGTTCTTCCGTCCACCGTACGTCACACTCAGGACCTTCCCACCCTATCAGATACTCGATGTGTCGTCAAGATCACGGCACGGTGGACTTGGACGGGATATGGAATAAGCTCTTGTGAGGCTCGTTTTACTGATATCCTATTCCAAAGGTACACAATCTACTATCCTTTCGAAAAGGGACCCATCTCCCCGCGCTTCCGTGGCGAACACGCTCTTCGTCGCTATCCCACTGGTGAAGAGAGATGTATTGCCTGCAAACTTTGCGAAGCAATCTGCCCTGCTCAGGCTATCACAATTGAAGCTGAAGAGCGTGAGGATGGAAGCCGACGGACGACCAGATACGATATTGATATGACAAAGTGCATCTACTGTGGTTTTTGCCAGGAGAGCTGTCCTGTGGATGCCATTGTTGAGTGTAAGTTTTCTCCTCCAATGCTTATAAACGGAACGTGCTGGTGTATATCCCGGGAAATCTCTCTTGAGTTCCTGAAGGATCACAGCTCCCCCCTACTTTTTGGGCGAAATGTCGTTTTCCTTGTTTGCTTGCCTGGTCAAGCGCGCAAGCTGACTTTCCTCCCAATATAGCTCCCAATACCGAATATGCAACCGAAACCAGGGAAGAACTTCTGTACAACAAGGAGAAGCTTCTTGCGAATGGAGATAAGTGGGAACCTGAGCTGGCCGCTGTTGCTCGCGCAGATGCTCCATACAGATAAAACAGTTATCTTGAATACAAGCTCAAGTGGCAACACGATTAAGACATTCTCTGTCACAGTCTGATTTTACTCCTTTCCTCCCTGAAGAGACGGGGAGTCATACATCAAGCCCATCCACTACTTACAGAGGAACCTTCTAAGTTCGAGGGAACTGACTACTCGCATGCAGTTTCTCCATTGTACATACCACCACATTTCTTTTGTCTCTGTATTCCTGCCGAATGAATGGGTAAATTCACTGTTGGTTAAGCTCAGGTATTACAGCACAAGTGCCATTGTTCCTCATCAATTTGATGCGTTGTGATTCAAATCATTTTGTTATTGTCGCTAGAAATGGTGATGAGAATACCAGAACGCCTAGAAAGAACAGGGTGAGAAGGGCTGCTGTGAAAACAAGATATGGGGGTGACATCGCAAAGTCATCACATGCAGACTGTACACAATCTTGAGTCACTGCTGGGCGAACACATGCCAAACGGGGTATATCACAGTAGCCATAGATGACATTCCATCTGTGTATGTCCTGCACTCCCTTGGATTGCAGCATCATCCACACTATACCGAACCAGCAACCAACAATACGTTAACGGCTCCACTCATTTCTTCTTTCCAGTCTTCGCCTTAAAGCTGCCCTCGAACCCAGGTCTAGCCTTCCCCTTGGCCCCTTTCTTCCCCTTCATAGCCTTTTCCTCTCTCCTCTTCCGCAAATTTTCTTCTCTCTTGGCCTGTCTCATCTCCTTGCTCTTCGCCACTGCCTCCAGTCTCTCCTTCCATTGCTTCTCACTCCTTCTCTTCATACTCTGCTTGCGATGCAACGACTTTTTCAGCAGTGAGATATCATCCTTAACGCGTTCACCGTGAGCCTTCTTCTTTGCGTTGAGCCACATATCCTTCTCCTCGATCTCCTTTCGCTTGGCCTCATCCATGGCTTCAAGACGTGCCTTTTTCGCCTCCGCTGCCTTAAGCGCGGTGCCAGGGTCCTGTGGGCCACGCTTTTTCTTTTGATCGCGAAGACTAGTGAGAGTGGGATCAGCCTGCTGTCCGTCAGCAAAGATAACGCGGCCAAATGAGAAGTTGTTGGAAATTGACGTTATCGAATCAGCTGGGGAGCCAGGTGATGCAAGTAGCGAACCGTGGGGTGAGAAGCGCTTAGCGATAGCCTCATCTCGAAGCCGTTGCTCTTCCTCCTTTTGTCTCCGGCGCTGTTCCTTCTTTGCCTCGCGTCGCCTCTGTTCAGCCTGTCGACGTGCTTCCATGAGCTCCTGGCGGTTTCGGGCCGGTTTGCCATTGAGACCATCCGCGTGGCGTTTGGCCCGAAGCTCTTCAATCTTTTGCCGCAGACGTTGTTTCTGTTCTTCAGTCGCAACCTTCAGAGGCTTTGAAGAGGAGGATGGGGTTTCGGACTTTTGCGTTGAATCAGCTGGTTTCGTATCCGACGGGCCGGGTGGAGGGACTATAGATGAAATGGATGAAGTGGCCGAAGGGACGTTGGAGGAGTCGAATGTATGAGAAATAGAAGGGGAAGTAGAGGCCGTAGATTCGGCGTTCTGATCTAGAGCAAAGCCTTCCATCGGAGCGATCTCTTCCGTCTCGTCGGCTCCGTTTTCCCCCATTCCATCATCATCGTCAGTTGTATCTTTGGGTGCATCAGCCGGTTGAGCAGGCGCACTGGCGGCCTCTTCTTGTCGTGTCTCCTTTTTCCCTTCTGGCCCTTCGCTGGCATCTTTATTTTTTAACTTTCCTTCTTTCTGTTTCAGCCTCTCCCGTTTTTCAGCTTGTTTCTGCTTTAGACGTTCCTTTTTTGCAGCCTTCTTTTCAGCTTTCTTTTCAGCTTTCTGCCTTCTGCGTTCCTCGCGTTCGGCATCCGTCATCGGCTCTTGTTTTCCAGCCGCTGCTTTTCCGTCGTCCTTTTTCAGCCTTTTATTCTGTTGATCATAGCGTTTCATCCCTTCTCGAGGGAGTTCACTGCCCAATTCTGACGTTTCAGATCCCGACTCGGCTTCATCTGCGTCGCCATCCTCGTCTCTCTTCCGCTTCTTTGCGTTCTCATCCAGCACATCTTTGGCGGTTTTCAACGAATCTGGATCCAGTTTGGCCCTCTTGGCGTTGCGAGCTTGCTCCTTGGTCTGCTTCTTCCGTTGCCATTGATCCTGGGGAGACGCCAAAACGCTCTTTCAGCACATAAGCATGGTTGGTTAAGGTCCCCAGGGTAGAAAGCTTACGCTGGTATCCTCGCCATAGTAATACTTTGCAGGAATCAACGACAGCAATCCGTCAAAAGCCTGGGCATGACTTCGTAGGCGTTCCTATAATTAAATTCATGCGTTAGAGATTGCTCAAGCAGACGGCACTGAGCAGCGCGCGCTTACCTCCAAACTATCTGCCATCTTCACGGAAAGCACGGGTTGCTGGAAGGAAAATAGTAACTATAGCAAAGAGCAACAAACGCCTCTTCTCTGACAATGGTGACACTCTTCCCCGCACCCTGCTTGCCCTTTGTTATGAGAGGACTGACCAGTTCGTCGACACTTCAGAGGAAAATAGTTTTCAGGCTGCTGTGGGGTGAACGAAATCTTGGCGCCCACAAGCAATTTTGATTTCTCGGCAACAAATATATGGACAGGTACCAAGTCATCAACACGTTAAGCTACACCAGGGCTGAAAAGAAAAAAATCGAATTCCTTCAAGAACATGACGTGCTCCTTTTGTATAATGATATTTCATTGAGACTAACTTGCGCAATTCACTATGTATTGCTTACCGATGCTCCAGGGTTTTGACTTCGCTCCATTCGTCCACTGATCTGCAGTCATGGTCGAGCTGTTACTTCATCAAGCTCTCCTGGGGAGCTGAACGCTGGACACACATTTCATCGAGCAAACGTTTCTTTGCTGAGTCGAAACTGCTACATGACATTCGATGCCCATCGCCGCTTGACATCCTTTCCTGTATTGGCTCGATTCATGGCACGATACACCTTTTCAATATTCGGCTGGTAGAATGGTCTTTCGAGTTGATGGAAGCAGACTCTTGTTACCTGAGAATCAACTTCCACGGCACAGCCAGATTTCGAATTCGCTCTCCCTTCTTTTCCGGTTGGCAATTGGCTGTTATAATGAAAGGCGTCACATGCATCGTGTGTATTTATATTTGCGACTGCCGTGTCTACCTCGTCATTGTCCATGTTGACAAGTAGTCCTGGCCAGGGGGCATGTAGATCCGCACTTTGGTCCCTTAAAATCGTAGCCCATGTCTTTAAATTTCAAATGGAATTGATATTGATAGAAGACAACTGAAATCGGAAATTTGACTCAACAATACGAGGGAGATCAGAGCGGAACTGGCGGATCGCTGCTGCAGTCTTTCCTACTAGGACGTTGTCCGGGTTTTGAGGAGGCATTAATCGCAGAGGTGCAGAGCACACACTGCTCTGAAGTGGCTTTTTGAGCTTACGGAGGATGCAGTAGCAAAGTTCCTAGCTTCGTAGGCATTTGGTAGATCTTAGTGATCCCAATTTCCCTATTCAGTCAAAATACTAAGGAAGAATTCTGGGCAGCATCGGAGCCAGTTACAGCCAGACTTCGTGCTGACGGTGGCTTACTGTTGTCACTTGCCAATGGAGCCAACTGAGACAGGACAGTAGAGAAACATGATGCTTGTGGACTCTCAGAAAAGGAGAAGCGACAATGCAGATGAAGCAAAAGTCGGACTTTTCTCAGAACAAGCCACAGCAAAGGTCTGTGATTGTTCGTAACACCCGCCAGGAACCGCGTGTAGCTGAAAGGTTGCGCCACAGATAAGCCACTGCCGCCACGGCCTCGCCATGGAACCCGTGGCTGTTCTCCATTGTCTTCACCACCTCAAACCAAACAACTTGTGTACCAAATAGAAGGAGGAGGACAAAGTCTGGCAGTTTCGCTGGAGGAACATTTTTCTTTGGCCAAACTCAAAAGATTTGTGTTGGGATACGTACATGGTCTGACAGTACAGACTCCCAAGAAAATGAGACTAGGATTTTTTTTAGGGTCTTGTGATGCTCCCGTGAAACAGCACAGGCCTAGCTCCTCCACTTGAGTGCGTTGCCTCTCAACATTATGTGGGAATCTTTTACGTTTCGCTTGTCTAAACTCGCAACAGATGAAGATGTCTAAATCGATCAACAGCGGCGAGCCCCGAGACTGGATCGACTCAGCCGCCCTCAGTTAGCCTTTCGGTCTGTTGAATGGACCATCAGAATTCCCGGAGCATACCTGCTGCTTTCCTTTTGCCATGACCTTGCAGCCGATGCGAGAATGATCTCATTCACGCGAGGAAGCCAAGAGAGAAGTGGCGCAGCGCGAAGGGTCGTCTGGCTGTAACTGGTGCGTGATTCGCAGAGCGTCCAGCTGAGCATGGGTGGGTGTGGGGTGTTCGTAAGGCTCAGTGGCCTCTGCCTTACCAATCCGCGTACCACTCGGCTGAACCGGAGGGGGGACGGTGGTGGATGAGTCGTTCCCTCCCACAGCCCTCTGCTTTAAAGGGAAGCATGACCCCTTCACCTGATACTGAGAATACACGCAACACTTGAATCACCATCGTTCATATCGTTGTCTTACAATCCTTGAAATCCACGCGAGAAACATTCAACTATTAGGTAGAACTATCCCTACAAACGAAAGAGAATCACGTCCTCTCTCCATACTACCGGTTATTGACCCATTCTTCTCTGCACCAACATTCTATTGACGCTCTTCGTTGTTTGAATAGCCCACACGAGTTAACGGTCGCAATAAAAATGTCCGGCCCCTACGATCAATATAATCAGGGCTACAATCAAGGGTACCCCCAGCAAGGCTACCCGCCACAGCAGGGCTATCCACAGCAGGGCTATCCACAGCAGGGATATCCTCAACAAGGCTACGGTCATCCACAGTATGGCCAGCCAGAGCAATATGGACAACAGGGCTACGGCGGACAGCCGGCCTATGATCAAAGCTACGGACAGTATCAGCAACAGCCGCAGTATGGCCAGCAGCCACCACAGCCAGGGTATGTTTGTTCACATGATCTCATCGACCCTGATCGCATGTCCTTTGAGAGAAGCCGTCGGAGGCTAACGCAGCTTTATCGTCGGTCCAGGCAAGAATACCGACAAGAAGAATACCCGCAACAGGGTGCTCCCGGAGGTGCCCAAGAAGGTGAACGTGGAATCGGCGGCGCGCTGACGGGTGGTCTTGCGGGTGGGTATGCTGGGCACCAGGCGAATCATGGAATCCTGGGCGCAATCGGGGGGGCCATCATCGGCAGCGTTGTGGAAGATAAGCTCAAGAAGAAGAAGAAAGAAGGCAACCACGGACATCATCATCACGGCGGCCACAGTCAGTACAGCACCGGTGGAAGCTCAGTCGGTGGCAGTTTAGGCCAGTTGGGCTCCATGTTCGGGAAGAAGTAGATGCTGCAGCTTTTTACGAATGATTGCGTCGGCTGTGGGTTTCGTTTTGATTTTTCCTTGACTCGCCTCTGTTGACGTCGATTCAACGATTTGTTTTTTCTTTGGTCGTTCCTTGATTCACATCTTTTCTCAGGCAAGACTGGAACCATGGTGGGGGTATATGTGTCTTTCCAAACCAACGGTTGTCATTAATTTCTGCTTTTTCCTTCATTTGAGCTTCTCTCCGCTGCCAGAAGCATTTGGTATTGTCATCTCTGCTTTGTGCAAATTAGTGTGAAATGATCAATTTCTTGATCAACAAAATTGTTGAACCGCTCGAGTCACGATACTACACCACAAATATAATGCAGCAGCGATGAATTCATAATCCTCTTAAGTGCCACCATTTGCTATATATCACATTGAGTCTGCAGACAATCACTCAACTTATTCTGGTGGTATCAGTTGATGTTTCTGTGTTGATTCTTGAACGCCTCACGATGCGCCAAGGGGTGAAAATAATATGACGTAAGCACACTACTCCATATTTAGTTAGCGTGGGTATTCTTCCAACTCTCGGCGGAGAAACTCTATCCGACAGGAGTCCGTCGTCGAAAAGTTGAGCAAAGGGCTGTCTGGTGATAGCAACGCATGATCATCGGCCGCAACTCACCATGATAATACGGCAGGTCTGCAGACAGCAAGGTAAGTTGGAACCAGAATTTGTACTGGTTTAATTGACTCTCTCTAATCGTTGCTCTCCTATCCAGCCCGAGCGCTCTTTGGCTCGTCTCGCCGCTCTGTAGGCCTACAGAGCCGCTTGTTCTCCAATGAAGCCGGTTCGACGATAACGACACAATATGCTACGCCGGTGGACACTCCTCAGGCACCGGCGCCCGTGCCTAGGACTCCGGAGGAAAAGGAGGCGCTAGCTGCGCAGGAAACATGGCAGAATATCAACTTGCGACGTAAGGAAGATTAATACTTTATTGATTCGCTACGAGTTTCGACTCCTCTTGAAATGAACAGACGGGGAGAAGACTGATAGGCTGTTTGTCATCCAGGTAAACAATTCAATCGTCTTGGATCGTATGTGAGAAGAGGCTATCAGCCCGAGGACCTCATCGCCAACCCCCCTCGCCCAGAAGACGTCACCCTCGAGCTTCTTCTCGCTGCTCAATCCCACCTTGGCCATTCAACCTCCCTCTGGAACCCTGCCAATTCGGGATACATTTACGGCATCCGACATGGCGTGCACATCATCTCCCTTGAAATCACGGCGGCCTATCTCCGTCGGGCAGCCAAGGTTGTCGAAGAGGTCGCCCGTCGAGGAGGGCTGATTCTCTTCGTGGGCACGCGTAAGGGACAGAAACGCATCGTCGTTAGGGCAGCAGAGCTTGCGGGCGGATATTTCATCTTCGAACGATGGGTCCCCGGCAGTCTGACCAACGGCCAGCAGATCCTGGGCCACTGCGAATTGAAGATGGTGGACGCACTGGATAACGAGGTCCCCGGCTACGAGCACATGCTGACCGACCGAGCTGTGCTGAAGCCTGATCTGGTGATTTGCCTGAACCCGATGGAGAATGCGGTGTTGCTGCACGAGTGCGGTCTGCTCAGCGTGCCCACGATTGGCATCATTGACACCGATGCCGATGCGACACGCGTAACCTACCCGATCCCCGCCAATGATGACAGTCTGCGCTGCGTTGCCACGATCGCCGGGGTGCTGGGAAGAGCGGGCGAAGCTGGTCAGAAAAAGAGACTGGAGCAGTCGCGCAAGGGTGATTTACCGTATGAGCCGATCAAATATTATCCAAAGGAACAATAAATAGTTCGTGTGGCTCTTCTCTTCTGGCTCTTTCCCGCTTCTATGTACGCCGTTTCTTCCTCTGTGATTTCCTTTTGGGATATGTGTATAGGTATGTACTATAGCATCAGGCGCTTACATTCCTGTTTTCAATAGATGAGGTTTATGATGTATGGATTATGGAACTTTTCGTGCATTCTTCATCGAGTCTTGTACTCCATATGTGGCTCGAGTAGTCTATATACAGTTGAAGGTAGTTGGTTGTCGATTAAGCACTCAAGCTGTCTGAAATCTATCAACCATGTGCATTCTTGTTTCATCAAACCTTTATCCCGGATATATTGTTGAAATAACGCAAGTCCGACCCAACCAAACGGGAAAGTGCTAAATTCTCAAGAGATGTATCGAAAGCAGAATGGCTTATCCGAGGGCCCTCATTGTCAACTCGACACTGAATGGAATTGTCAGCACAGCCAATCATACACGAGCCTTGTGACGAGAGAGTTGCACCACATGGGGGAAAATGACAAGAGAAAGGGGCATACTTACGCAGCGAATGTCCCCGCAGAAACGGGCATAGCCCTGAGTAGCGTTGGTCCAAGACCCTTCCAGAATCCACCGAATCCTTCTGCAGCAAACGTCTTCTTGAAACAGTCCGTCATGCTTTTATACTTCTGCTGTGCACCGAATCCGTCGCTCTGCATCTTACTCTTAACGACATCAAACGGATAACTTGCCAGCCATAGCGCCTCGCCCGCGAGACCGCCGTATGCAGCGACTTTCACGCTCGAAATATCCTCCCGCTTCACCTGGTTACGCCGCGCTTCCCAATTCATCAGGTACTCAAAGGTCAAGAACCAGATGCCATAGGCCTGTGCCTCACGGAAGATTGTAACTACCTGGCCTCGGTAGAGACCGCTCAGAACGCCGGAGTGCGCCGATAGTTTGCGCACGCAGTCAATGGGGCCATTGTACAGGCGAGCAGCTCCATGAGGCTGGGTTTGAAGACGGATACGCACATGTTCGATGGGACCTGAGAGTACGGAGTTGGTGACACCGGCAAAGGCACCGGCCAGGTAGTATTGGGAGTAGGAGAGTGTAGGGTCAGCGAGGCCGCGCTTAGTGTTGAGTTCCTCCAAGCGTCGTCGAGCTTCGTGGAATGCCCCGAATTGGACACTAACCTGTAAGATGTCAGAGCTCCACAGTCCATTCCACACACCTAAGTGGACAATCTGATACGCACGCAAGCACCAATTCCTATTAGAGGTGTCAAAGTTCCCTTGTAGAATGCTAACGGTCCTTCCTTGGACAAAATCTTCGTTGCGCAGTCGAGAGCGCTGGAGTATTGAGTAGTCGTCTGAAGTCTCACTTTTACGATATCTTTGGCACGATCTGGTTAGCTAGCTTCACGGTGAACCATCGACATAGCAACTACACATACCGAAAGGTTGGCCTAGGAAACAAAGCGAGTCAGTGACCTGCAAGCGCAAATAGAGCGGATAACAGTCCTTCCACCAGGCCCATTCGATAGCAAAACTTACCCAAAAGCACTTGCGCAATACCACCAACAGCACCAGCGGTCAAATCTTTGACCGTGCGTAGAGGATCCTGCTCTACAGCCTCTTGGGACGCCATGTCTCCCTTATCCCCGCACTTTCGGTGACGAATTCTGGGGTAACAGAGGAAAAAGGGAACAGAGAATTGTACTGTGTAGGAAGTGAACGAAATCCCACACGGCTGCCAAAGTCCACCTGGAACTGCGACTTTGAAACTCCCCAGCAGCCCTCGTGGTGAATTGACCAAGTCGCGAGTTCGGCGGTCGCAGCTTCACTGCTCGGCGGAAAACGAGTTGCCCTCTCCGAGCGCCGGCGGAGGTGCTCAACAAAAAGTCTAACGCTAATTAAGGCCCCCCTGGCGTGCTTGCTGATCGGATCTTTGTCGGCCCGACAAGGCCTGCAAAATAATGTTCCAGAGGAACAAAGTCGAGGGTGATCTGGATGCGTACGTCTAGCGGCGGAGGAGTTCAGATGTGAGGCACCACGATGCGCAGACAATCTGTTTTAAGGGTATGTGTTCGCTTTTATAGTACTTGATAACTTCGGCTGATTTTTCCTGGCAGACGTTACGATGTCAAGAAAGTTCTTGGTGCTGCGGCCGTCGCTTTCGCTCCAAGCCGTCCCCTCCATGTACCCACGGCCGCATCCCAAGCAGACAGTTTGGCTCGACCGGTCCATACCCGAGGCTTGATAATTCCGGTGTCGCGGCAGAAACCGGTGAGAATGCAGCAGATGCTGGCTCCAATGGCTCCGTCGAATCAAAACCCTCAAGTGGATTTGGGAAGGGTTGGGGGGCGGGCCCAACGTTTAAGAAAACATCGACGCTCACGCCGGAGGAGATGAAGATGCGGGATGCTCTTATTGCTGAACGAGAAGCTCAAGAGAGAGAGGCACGAGCAAGAAGGGAACTCGTGAGGTCACGTTTTCGGACTGCGAACGCGTACTCTTGGAGTGCGGCACCTGGCCCAGCAGGCGTTGTACCGCAGAATCCCCTTCCTCACGGCCAAGTAAACCAGACGGTGAGCGTGCAATTGACTGATGGTGTCTCAGCGTTGTGTCTCTCCTAATCATGGGCTGATGAGTGACTTGATAACAGGGAGGAGGCTTTGCTGGAACTCCTGTCAACGTGTCCAGAAACCGTGACAATTCTTGGTACTGCCCGGCTTGTCACTTCTTGAACTACAGTCGTCGGTCAGATTGTCATAAATGTGGCCATGTACCCCAATTGGCCCCAGAGTCAAACTCTCGCACAAAACCGATTTCCGTCACACGAAATCTTGATGGTAGTTGGAACTGTCCCGTTTGCCAGTATCTAAACTTTAGAAGGCGAGAGGACTGTCGCGGATGCTCCACGAAACCTGATCACATCTCTCCGTTGTTGCACTGGCGCCAACCTCCACATCCCGTCATGCCCAGCGGACCTAAGCCACTTGGCGGAGATAATACGCAAGAAAGGAGCCAGTCAAAGGTACAAAATCTTACTCAGGCCTCAGATGCTAATCCTTCGCCTGTCGCAAACGCGGGCACACAAGAAAGGAAGATCGGGTCTATGGCTTCATCAGCTTGGAATGCCCCGCGTTTCGAGGCAAAACCCGTGGAAACTACGACGAAAGGAGACAGTCAATCGTTCTCTCAGAAGAAAGCTCAGGATGTTTGGTCTGCACTTCTTCCAGACAAGACCGCCACCGCTGAGTCTACGCAGGGATCTAACCCGCAACCAGAAAAGGACAGAAAGCCGGCTGAAAGTCATCATTCAGCATCAAACGATCCTCAGTTTGACCCCCAAGTCACTCAACCACCACGGGAGTTTGAACCAGCTGCTTACAGTGTTCCTAAGCTTACTACGTTTTACCAGACTGACAAGCGGTCTGGACTCAAGCCAGGGAAGGAGCCCACAGTGCAGGCAGTTTCCGAACACCAAGTTGAGGAACTGCTTGAGGATGCTGATGATTTATTAGAGGAGCTTGAGGAACCCAAATCCACTGAACAGATGCGCGACTTCAAAGCTGACAATAAGAAGCTTAGGAAACAAAGAAGGCAACAAAAAAATAGATATATTAGAGACGAGGATGGTATTATGGGCTCCAGAGACTATGATGATTACGATGACCTTGACCTTGACGAATTCGAAGCCCCTCGACGCAAGAAGAAAGGAAAGAAAGAGAAAAAAGACAAGTCTCTTAAAGCCGAGGACAGTGAGCGCGTCCCGATCTACCTTCCCGATTTCATAAGCGTGGGAAACTTGGCAGATGCCCTATCCATCCGTAAATCGGATTTTTTGGAGACCGTACGCGCTATGGGTTTCGAGGAGGCGACCTATGATCATGTATTGGATGCTGAGACGGCTGGATTGATCGCAACAGAATTCAATTTTGAACCGATGTTCGATAAGGCTGAAGATGACTTGGTTGCTGCGCCGGAACCGGAGGACCCGTCGAAACTAGTCCCGCGGCCACCAATCGTCACTATTATGGGCCATGTCGATCATGGAAAAACTACAATCTTGGACTATTTGCGAAAGTCATCTGTGGCGGCATCCGAGCACGGCGGAATCACTCAACATATCGGTGCCTTTTCCGTGTCCATGCCTTCAGGGAAGACGATTACTTTCTTGGACACCCCTGGACACGCTGCGTTCCTGGACATGCGTCGACGGGGTGCGAACATAACTGATATCATCATTCTTGTTGTTGCTGCAGACGATAGCGTCAAGCCTCAGACGGTTGAGGCTATTAAGCATGCAAAGGAGGCCAACGTCCCACTCATCGTCGCGATTAACAAGATAGACAAACCTGATATCAACGTAGAAAAGGTGAAGCAGGATCTAGCGCGTCACAGCGTCAACGTTGAAGACTATGGTGGTGACGTCCAGGCCGTTTGTGTCAGCGGGAAGACCGGACAGGGTATGCTCGAGCTTGAGGAAGCCACGATAGCTTTGTCGGAAATGCTGGATCACCGAGCCGACCCACACGGAAACGCAGAAGGATGGATCATTGAAGCAGCGACCAAGAAAGGTGGCCGAGTTGCTACAGTCCTGGTCCGACGGGGCACCTTAAGACCTGGTGACGTTGTGGTGGCTGGCAAGACCTGGGCGCGTATCCGCAGTTTGCGAAATGAAGCGGGTGCGCAGGTCAAAGAAGCGCCTCCCGGAACTCCTGTGGCAGTTGACGGCTGGCGGGAGCAGCCGGTGCCTGGAGACGAAGTCATCCAGGCCCCGAGTGAACAGAGGGCAAAAGAAGTAGTCGAAATGAGATTGGAAAAGGAGGAAACCCAGAAGACGGGCAGTGACATGATGGCGATCAACGAGGCACGTCGGGCAGAGCGTGAAAAGCGGGAACAGGAACAACAACAGGAGCTTTTGGCTGAACAGGGTATTGTCACTGAACCGGAAACCCACGAAGAAAGTAACTCGAAGGCGATTCCGGTCATCATCAAAGCAGATGTCTCAGGCTCTGTTGAGGCAATTGTCAACGCCGTGTCGTCCATCGGCAACAATGAAGTTTACCCGACTATACTGCGTACCGGAGTTGGGCCCGTCGGCGAGTTCGATATCAACCATGCAGCCGTGGCAAAGGGCATGATTGTTACGTTCAACCAGCCCGCTGAGCCTGAAATGACAAAACTTGCCCAAGCTGAAGGCGTAAAGATATTGAACCACACGATTATCTACGAGCTTATAGACGACGTGAAGGCTAAACTCAGCGAACATCTCCCGCCCATCATCACCACCCGGGTCCTGGGTGAAGCGGAGATTGCTCAGATTTTCGAGATCACCATAAAGCGACGTCAGAAGGCTTTTATCGCAGGATGCAGGGTAACAAACGGGCTCATCGGTCGTAACCACAAGGTCAGAGTGTTCAGAGGCGATGAGATGATTTACGACGGTAAGTTCTGCGCCAGAAACAACCCACTATCTGAATTCCCCCATGTTATGCTATTTAAAACGTTCTACATCTCCTTGCGCAACTCACTAACAACGTATTCTTTTGTCCCAACGTAGGTTCCCTCGCATCCCTGAAAAACGTCAAGAAAGACGTCACGGAAATGCGCAAAGGCACCGAATGCGGTCTGTCCTTCGAGAATTGGACCGGATTCCAAGTTGGCGACACCCTCCAGACCTACGAAGAGATTCAGGAGAAACGCTATCTCTAAGTACTTTCCTTTTTTCGCCGCATGTCCTTTTTTGGCCCGACCCTTCTCGTCTCCAGCTTTACGAGTTCCGACACCGCGCGTAACGCAAAGATCTTGTATTATATACAGCATTTTGCTTATTCCTTCGATGAAACACTTTGTACCAAATACCTTATACTCTTCATTTTTGGGTTGTTTGTCCACTTGGGAAGGAAAAATGATGTACAGATATAGAGGCGGCCCCAAAATGGAAGCATAAATACGGTCCTAATTTGTGTGATTTCTGAGGTATTTTTTTGAGAAGGAGCAGGTTTGGCGTGGGACAGTAGGAAAAACACCCCAATCTAATGGTAATTGTTCATAAATCAACAGTATTCTGGATCACTGTACAAACACTTTGAAACAAGTGCCAACGGTCAAAACGACAGGCTGTGGCAAAAAGGATTAATTGTCCCATTCGCCCAGGAACCTGCCACTGAGAGTGTTCACTGAGACTGTGGGAAGTTATCTCATGGAAAGGGTGAATGTTTCCCTCCCCATGGATGAGGGAGACCCTGTCTGGCAATCAGCGACTTTCATTAGCAGCAGAACGAAAGTCATCAACATTCACTGTAGTGATGGTTTTCCATAGCTTAACCGGGGATTCAAGAAGACAGGAATTGGAAATGCAAAGTCACTCAAGAAAAGTCAAAACGCACTCTCTTTACACCACGACTTCCTCCTCTAGCCTTTCCCCTGTGCCCTCTGCTGCTTGTTCCTCTGGCACGTTTGGTAGCTGCCATCATTTCAGGGCCTACGGTCTTTCCGCCAGTCTGACCTTGTTGTGGAGTGGAAGAAACATTCTCTTCGTTCATGGTACCGCAGTCTGCACTCTGCTGCTCCATACCAGTTCCATCGACAATTGCTTCCGCCTCTTTGAGCGCTTTGCGACTTGGGCGACCTCGATTATTTTGGGTGGATCTGGGACCCTCAGGCCGCTTCTTGTACGTACGTTTCTTCTTTGCTGGATCAGGTCCAGGGGTTACTTCTGGAGTGCGAGCAGGCTGATCGACGATGGCGACAGAATGTACATTAGAATCCTCACTCGCACCTTTGAGTGACCCGCCTTCTTGGTTCAGTCCCCATTTTCCAAGGTCAAATTCTTCCCACTCGAAAGTAGGTGCATCATCCGGCAGGATAGTTTCAACGGAAGATGATCTGGGGGATTCAATGGGAGAGTCTGGCGGATTTACGGACGGAAGGTCAAAAATTAAGGTATAGTCCGGTTTCACTCGAGCTGTCGAATCATTGCTCAAACCATACCTGCTCCTTTTTTCCTGCCAGTAAATGTCGAAAATGTCTGTATGAGCCACCTTTTTCCCATCATGATCAGCGTGTCTATCCCAGATGCGACCAAACGGGCCAAGGAACAAAGAAAGGAGAGAACACAACTCACCATGCTAAACATTGCTAAGCGATAAGGAGTAGGGAAGTCGGTGTTATCGACAGTACTCAAAATCTGCATTTCGATCTGTGAACGTGAAATTTTCTCCGGCTTGCCCTCTAACATGTACTTCATGACCATATCATCGGCATAGTTGATATAGATCTGGCAAAACATGTTTATCTGGTAAATGTCAGACCCAATTCCAAATGAGACAGGGAGTAAAAGACATCATGTACGATCTTACTCCGCATCTCCTTCCGCCGTCAATCTTCACCATGATGTCTTCCCGTTGGATATTCTAAGGTATCCGACGAAGTCCTGTAAAAGACAGAGCCCAATCTGGCTGCGGCTTTTTCGCGACGCGCAAAATCTCTGCCAAAAACAATATTAACTGGAAAACACCGGGACACTATAGCCAGAGTCGCTAACTGAAATCGACCTTCAAACCAATAAAGGCAATGAGAGCTGCAGAAGAAAGAAGCAAACAGCGCGATCTGAGATCGACGTGTTGGGATGAAAGGAGAGAACCGAGATGTTTCTCTAGTTCTTGAGAACTGATATCCTCGTTGTTTGTGTAATTTTCATAGCAACACAGAAAAGGAGTGCGTACGCGTCGCCAGAATAGGAAACAAACAAAACAATAGTATTCATAATCGACAGTATGGGTGATCAGAATAACTCAGCCATGTTTGGGCCTAATGAATGTCATGCGAGACACGTATTGTTATTCACTATCTGTCGGTGAGTTTGTGCACAGACATCGCCCATTCACTCGACTGTTCAAGATGGTATTTTCACTTCTGGCAGACGCAAATAGGGAAATGACCACGGCGAAAAGATGGTTCAGATATGATAGAAGCAAACCTGAAGACACCAAAAAGAGGAACGACAAATTCCAGATCGAAACTAAGGCATATATATCTTGGAAGCCAAGAGTGAAAGGGCCTTCAAACATTGATTTGAAGGAACGTCTAGATAGGTAACCAAGAGTCGAATTTGTCTGCAGAGTTCACATGATACATGTCGCCGACATCCAGCGCCCTTACTTCGCCTTCCATCGAAGTCGAGCAGCCCAGCGGGCCCAGTCCTGGACGTCGTCTCGTTCCAATATTCGCTCGATCGTATACCACTCTTTCGCGAGTTCTTCATTCGAGGCCATTCGATGTACAAAGTTGTGACATGCCCGACATAGCCAAGCTACGCTGTTGAGCATCCATTCTTCATGCCACTTTCGCTTGAGAGCTTTTGCATGGACCTCCCTGGGTATCAGATGATGGTACGTAAGAGGGATCCAGTCACGCCCGCAGATCTCACAAGCCGTGGCTCGGGTCCCGCTCCATATGGGCGGTGGCGCCGTGACAGTTGCGATGTAGTCCCTAAAAATCTGGTGCAAGAAGGGTGAAAAATCAGAGGGCTCCGGAATCATGCCATAAGTACATAAGGATTCGGGGACTGAGAGCGGCACGGTTGCGGACAAACTGTCCAGATCATTCTGGGACACTGGATCCGAGTATATCTTTTCGAGAGATTTATTGCTTTGTAAAGCAGAGTAGGAAAGAGTTCGGACCTCCTCTGGCAGCGCATTGAACGTTTCTCCAGCAATGTACTGATACAAGCTCAGTACAAACATGTGCAGTCAAAAAGGGATGAAAAGACGTCTGTAACTTACTTCGATGAACTCGGCCATTTCTTCCGGGTCGTGAGATTCGGTCCACGTGGAGGAAGGGCTTTGCTTGCCAGGCTTGCCTTTTTGACGGCCACGCGCTTTGGGTTCCTGGTCCCCTGAGCGTTGCAAGATAGCTTTCGAGACACATTCTCTAAACGTCTCGTAGTTGACGATACTATCCCTCTTGCTTTGGTAATACGCCATGAGATGACAGCCTAGGAGGTTAAGTCTGAAGGGAGTTTGCAGTGACGATTTGAAATGACTTGAAGTTCAGCGTCATCCAGAGAGAATACGCCATCCCTTACAGCAAAATATAGGCAGTTGTAGGAAAATTGCACTTGACAAACAAGGGGGGTGGGGGTGACGTTGCTGGATGGACGTGGGGCTGGGCATCACAATTAGGGCTCCTCAATCCACGTGAGCGGTCTACTACATCTGACCCACTTGACTCGAGCATAGATTCAACTGTTCAACTTGACTTATCAGACAAAAGTTCGACAGAGTACATATGAGCAGTATTCGGTTCCTTCCGAACATTTATCCTACACAGATGAATGCAGTCCACGGGCGAATGATGAGTGCAATTGTTAATCAACTACAAAATTTGATGCCAAATGCCAGGCTCTGCCAGTTTTTTAGAATTCTCTCGGATACTCGTACCATCCATTGACACGCTAGTGGTAGTAGTACTATGTACTGCATACTAGTATTTGGCCTTTGTGGTAGCGCAAGCAGTATATGATTCTTCTAATAGTCATAAAATGGGGCAGGAATCACAAATTCGCCTCCGACCTTGTTCTTGAGTGCGCAAAGGCTACATGCCCATACTCTGTCCACCCCTTGTTGTGCTCTCGAAGTATCTGTCGTCTCTTCGCAAAGTCTCTGGTGTGATGGTACGCATCGTGAACTTCGACATTCTCCCAGCCTACCCAGACGATATAACAACGCTCATGGTCCTCGACGGGCTCAACCATCCACCCACCAGTAACTCCCAGGCAGCCTGGTACACTGGGCACGATTGACGCCCATAATTCCCACGTTTTCTCCCACAAATGCGGCTCAGTGGCGAAATAGATTGCCGTTCCTGTCACCGGCGCTCCTTTCCCAAGACTCTTGGGCATAGGCGAGAAATCGGAGATCATGGCATGGCGGACTGTGAAAGATTCCGCTCCGTCGGTACAGATCGGTGCAACAAGCTTGCAGACTGCCTGCCACTGAGCTGAAGCCAGGAAGGCATAATGCAAATGGAGCGAACTCCTTACTTGAAACCAGACACGCGTGAGTCCTAGGTCTTTATTGGGAACACGCCCGAAACTAAACGACATTTGCCATTACAGGGAGATGGCATGGTTGAAAAACCCACCGACATGGACTTGAGTCTTTCCAGGCTCCTCAACGTGTCTGCCCCAGTATAAACGACGGAAACCCTTCCAGCTCTCCAGGATATCGAGCGCTTGGGCCCAGATCTGCCCTTCCTTCGATGCGGCGTTCTCAATGGTTGCTTCAGCCCTGATAGGCAAGATGATCATTTGGGTAGGTGAAGCTGCGCGAGCCATTGCTGGTGAGAAATTCTCTGTGCCTTGCCTCTTGTTTGCGGATGTTCACTATCTCCTTTTTTTTAAAGGTGAAAGCTAGCAATAAATTAAATTTACACTATGACTTTGGAGCTCCTGCACAGAAGCCCCGTGAATACAAGTTACGCCATATGAGTTTACATTCGGTTTGGTGGGAATCCCTGCCGTGGGTGGAATTGCGGGGGTCACTCTAAATGTGGAGTCCATCATTGTGCATCCAGAGCACTCTTGCTGTATAAAGCTTAATGCGTCAAGTTCCAAGAAGGACTCTGGTCCCTCCACAGTTCGTATTCTTGTGGTGCTCGGCCTCCCGAGGTTGGGGAGCTTTAAAAGTCGATCACCGAGGCAGGGGGAGGTGTGCATTCAGCTGACAGGAGGCCAGTTCAGCTCGGGTGCATCGGCAACCATTTGACACCCGAACCGCCTCCCAACGACCAAGTTCTGATCTTCTTGGGTCAAAACAGTACTGTAAGGCATTGACTGAGGGTCCAGTGCAATTGATTATCGCGATGATAAAACGCTATATACATAGGTGTTTATACAGCTTGACGAGGAATTTACATTGAGATGGGCTACTCTGCGAACGCAATGCCATACATGAGCTGACGCCCAAGAAGAGGCTTTTCACAACTTGGGATTGAATTTGCGCTTGAAATTCCCAAATCTGTCGTTGCCAGTTCCGATGGCACTCTTAACTGCCCAATCCGTTAACCCGATGGGATAACTGGAATCAACACTGTCAATGACGGATCTCTCGAGACGCAATAGTATGTGTGACTGAAATGCAATGAGCAAGGCGGTATGTGGTAGTACTCACCAACTTTCCACCAAAATCGCCAGGTGATCATCTGGCACTCTCTCTGGGCGCAGGGACTTTGTCATTGCACGTTCAACCTCCTGAGCCGTCATGCCATGGGCGGCCAGACTATTGTTGAGGGCGCTCATTCCCCACATCGGCTCGGGGAATTTTGCTAGGTCGATCCCTCCACTGATGACGGCGGAAAATTCTGACATTGTGTTCCGATGGAAGTATGGTAGCTGGAAGGTGTCTTCCATCACCATCCAACGAGGGCCGAGGACCAGGAAGTCAACTGCCGGGTGGTCGGGCTTTTCGGATGGACAAGTAAGAACCACATATATCGAGGGATCTTGATGGTCATAGAGGGTTGAACCCATGGGCATGAACTTTCCTGCCTACAAATCAGCCCCCGTGTCCCATTACAGACAGAACTTCAATTGGCTCATACGTACCTAGATCATACTTGAAAGGATAGTAAGTCCCATGCCATGCAACGGCACTGAACGGACTACCCTTCAACCGCGCTTTGTGGATCTTCCCGCCCATTTTAGCAATGATCTCCGTGACCTCATCAGTGTCATTATACTTTGCCTTTGGGATTTCGAAATCACGGGCGTTGGCTAGTCCCAGAGACCCAATGGGTCCCAATTCCGGCAAGTCAAAGTGGCCCGAGTAAGCCTCAATAACGTGCCCCCGCGACGGCCCATGAGGCAGGGAAACCCTGAAGCGAATGCCACGAGGAATCACGCAGATCTCACGCGGACGGACGCGCATGTCGCCCATCTCAGTTTGGATATCCAACACCCCCAACTGAGGCACGATCAGCATGTCGCCATCCGCGGAGTAGAAAGCCTGCTTGGGATCCATGTCACTTCCACACGTGAATAGATAGTATGCCACGCCATTTTTGACAGTTGGGTCTCCGGCTCCGCCCAACAGGCGCATGCCGTCCAGGAACGTGCAACGCTCTCCTTCAACATCAAGAGGTGGCCATACAAAGTTATCGGGAAGATAGTGCAGTTCGTGGAACGGGCGCTGGTTCAGCGGGTGATCGGGGACTCTGGTCCATGCAGACTGCGCTGTAGATGGGTAGATTTTGTAGAGGAATGTCTGCTTGTTCACAGCACGTTTTGCGGTAAAGGATGTCCCGCTGATGCGTTCGGGGTACAATCCCATCGGGTGCCGCTGCGGCAGGCTTTGCGGTTTGGGCAGGGCGCCTGCAAGTGCCTCAGACCTTCAGTGACGGCTATCAGAAGGGTACTAATCCCAGCTAGATGAAGCCCAAGGGAGAAAACCATACTCATGGTATGAATTGAGCCCGTTGTGATATTCAAGGTTATCGCTAACGGCAAACTGAGAAGCTGGCATTTTTGCTCCTGGTATCTTCGATGCAAACGCGGGTCATGCAGTTAGGTGAAAAAGGACATGCTAGTACTGCTATGAGTACTATTAACGGCCTTTAAGAGATGGCAGGGATGTAGATACGGAGCACGAAAAGTTTTCGCATTTTGTCTAAGAGTGTCAGGCCACGTCCTGGTCATCAAAGCCCTCATTAACAATAACTTATGCGAACCACGGAGTCCACATTTTGACAACCGAGGCGACTAGCGGACACTATCGCGGCAAGGATGGGAGGAGACTCCGTGGAGTATGATGAGGACGTATCGGAATTCGTCAAGCTCGTTGATCCCCAGATCCAAATGCGGGGAAGTGGACTCGCCACAGCACCGTCTTGCGGTCTTGGGCAGCACACCCCAGCATACAAGAAGTACAGAGTATCCTCCATGTTTGTTTGATCTCCCTGTGAAGTCCCACAATCACCAGCGGGACATCTTGCTTGCGTTTAACCGGGCACAACCCAGGATGTTGGAAGCAGCCCATGATTCCGCAGGTTCGTCAAAAACACTCTTCGTCGATATCAAGGTGTTCAACACCATGGAGCAAAAGCGAGAAAAAAAATTGGACTGTCTGGGAATCGAACCCAGGACCACCCCCAGGCAGATAGACCCTGCGAGCGAGCCTATCAAATGCTAAGGGGGTATTATACCACTAAACCAACAGCCCGATTTCGTTGTAATTACGTAATTAATTATACTCCGTAAGCAACTGAGACGATTCTGGAGCATCCACAACAAATGTTCTTTCTCCCGCACTACTCCTAGCACACCCTGGTTACAACGAACACGTAGGACAACAGCGTGGTGACTCTGTTTTGCTATTGATCTGCCTGAATCTCCTGCATTTCCCCCAAGGCGCAACTTGGTTTTAACCGCTAGTAACTTATAACTAGTAGTTTGAACCGATCCAAAGTGCGAGACTTTCAACCTGCTCTTTTCAACGAGAGACACGAACGAGTGTTAAGATGGCATCTCGGCGCACTCACTCCCGCAGAGCATTATGCTGTGGAGTAGCGTGATTGACCGTGGCCTGAGGTGTTTGCAGTCTGGCTCTTCAACCCCTGCTCGGTGTCTTGGACGTTGAAACTCACGATGAGGTTGGCCGCATTCAATATCCCGGCATCAAGAGAGCGACAAGAGCTTTACCTCTGTATTTTCTTCGGCCACCGTCACAAGGTTAACGCATTCATGCTATCAAGGGACGATCTGCGTGCTCGATGCAACTCGATTGCCCATTGCCTTTGTTGACCGCTTCATTGTCATAAAAGTCAACAGGCGCTTGGAGAAAGGATACTTGATCCCGTATGAGGGATTCGCGGAGTTCAACTAGCTCTAGATGGACGCCACGTTAACCTCCTGCCGAGGCGAGCTTATTTAGTTTATTATGGCTGCTATTGCCTGTGATCTTCGTCTCGCTGTTGCTGCAGAATCAGCCTTAATATGCAGGGATCTGGGTGGTTTAGGATGGGAAAGGGGGGGTAAACAAAATGTCTGACTTCATTCTTCAATCATTTGAAGCCTGTTTCATTTGGTTCTGCGTTTCATTGAAGCGCGTCAGGTTTTGACAGATGTATCTGTCCAAGGAATTTTTTTTTGTCCAATTGGTCTTGTCCTTAGCAGGGGCAGTACCAGCTCCTCAGCCTGGCCTGACCTCGAATGAACGGCGGAGCCCGTGTGGGCATTCTGCTACATCGAGGGACTGCTGGGGAGAGTACAGCATTGAGACCGACTATACCACTGTGGTGCCTGATACCGGTGTGGTCAGGGAGGTACTAAGAACTCGTTGAATTAATACGGCAAGAGTGGTCCGCGTTCTCTGCTTATACCTTGTGATTACTAGTACTGGCTGGCTGCGCAGAATATCACTCTTGCACCTGATGGCTATTCGCGCCCTGTTCTTGTTTTCAATGGGACCTATCCCGGTCCCTTGATAGAAGCGAACTGGGGCGATACCCTTGTTATTCACGTTAAAAATGAAATGCAACATAATGGGTTCGTCGAAAATCTACACTTTGATTGATCGAGACTGAATAATCATCCCCTTACGCTGACATCTGTCCTTTGATGCTAGCACCGCGGTTCATTGGCACGGCATACGCCAACTCAACTCCAACAGCGAGGATGGTACGTTAGTCGTGATTCCAGGAGAGAGATTTGACTGAATGATCCCTTCCTAACTCGAGTTCGCAAGGTGTCCCCGGTACTACGCAATGTCCAATTGCCCCTGGAGAGACAAGAACGTATAAATTCCGTGCCACGCAATACGGCACTGCATGGTACCATTCTCACTTCAGCTCTCAGCTGGGTGATGGTCTATACGGCCCCTTGATAATCCATGGTCCGGCTACCGCCAACTACGACCTTGATCTGGGGCCCGTCTTTGTCACTGAGTGGTTCCATGACACCTCATTCGTGCTCTGGGAGAGGCACAACAAACACGGCGGTTTTCCGGTGAGGCCAAACTCCGTAGCGGATAATGGTTTGATCAACGGAACCAATGTGTTCTCTTGTGATAAGTCGGAGGATCCGGCATGCAAAGGAACAGGAAAAAGATCCGAAACCACATTCATCCCGGGCAAAAAGCATCGAATTCGAGTGATTGACTCGCAGGTTGATGGATGGATGCGCTTTTCCATTGATAACCACAAACTCACTGTCATTGCTGCTGATTTGGTGCCAATTGTTCCCTATGAGACAGAAAGCATCATTCTAGCGCCCGGGCAGCGGTACGATGTGATAGTCGAGGCAAATCAGGAAATTGGAAACTACTGGATGAGAGCTATCTACCAGACGGGATGCAATGGCCTCAGGATTCATAACAACGACATTCGTGCCATTGTTCGATACGAAGGATCCAGCAAAGAAGACCCCACGACTAAACAATGGGACTCCATTGACGACAAGTGCAAAGATGAGCCCTACGACAAACTTATTCCATACATAAAGAAGGATGTCGGAGCGGCTCACGACAAGAGCCAACTGAACATTGGCTGGTTCTATGAATGGGACTTGGTCTTCCACTGGTCAGTCGGCGGGAAAGCGCTAACCTTGGACTGGGGCAATCCAACGAACCTGATGATTCACAACAATGCCACGGATTTCCCAAGGGATTACAACGTCTACAAAATCCCGACCAAAGATACTGTACGTAAGACTTGAGGCTCGTGTCATTCCTGATACGCTTTACGAAGGCTTTGTTAACTTGCGAGCAGTGGACGTACTGGGTTATCCAGGATTTCACGTTTGTCAACGCTTACCATCCTTTCCACCTCCACGGCCACGACTTCCACATCTTGGCTCAAGGAAGAGGCCTTTTTACACCCTTGACAGTCAAACTAAACCGCAAGAACCCTCCTCGCCGTGACACAGCGACGCTACTTGGCGCCGGTTACCTTGTTATTGCTTTTGAAAGTGATAATCCAGGGTAAGGGGTCGCCCACCTTTTCTGTCCCTGTGCATCAATGAAATGAGCTCCGTATAACTTGAACAGAAGGACTGACTGAATGAGTACGTATGCAGATCGTGGCTCATGCACTGTCATATTGCCTGGCATGCGGGCCAGAGTATGGCACTCCAATTCATTGAGCGAGAGGGAGAAATACCAGCCTTGATCAATCCGGGTATGGATGAGTTCAAACAGGCGTGTGCCAAGTGGGATGAATACTACGCAACTGCCCCTTACAAGCAAGACGACTCGGGAATCTAACGTGGGCTAGCTTTCGCCTGGAGAATCTCTTGTCTAACCAGCACTGGAAGTCCGAGCATGGAAGCTGTCGTGACAAATTTTTTGAAGGCGATAAAGCTACGAGAAAAACCGCGTCTGGACGGAAGGGTATCTTGCAAAGTGTCGACTTTTTCTTCCCCGCACCCTGCCGAAATCTAAATACAATTGACAGATCATGCATGATGTTTCTGTGAGAAGTGGGGACTGAAACTGTATTCAATTAGTACTACCTTCTAACAGTTGGACGGGAATCTGGTTCATCTCAACAAGAGGCATTGCTGTTTGAAGTAAGCACATATCTTGGTAACACTGGAGGTCATACTCTGCACATGCAAGGGGATACTGTGTTTAGAGCAAAGTTATCAACACATTCTTGAGCGGCGAGTTAAAAAGATACATACATTTACTCCACACTCGGAATGGACCGATCAGAGCAAGAGAAATGAGTGCATTGCATAAACTTGACAGAACTGATGGGGTCTGTATTCAAGAGAATAACTGAAAATCTGACTGATGGGTCAGATGATGCCACGAAGAGCGGCAAGACTTGGAAGGAAGGATTCTGAGGCTCGAGATTGAGGACAGAGACAGCGAGCTTGCTTGGACTAATTCAGAAAGTGCAACATCCCGATTTTCCATGATACACACGACCTGCAAACTCCATAGAACTCCTCCGGGGTTCGTATTCGTCCCTGTTCCTCTGCGGGAAAGCAATTCCAAAATTCACTTTCTTCTCTTCCTTTGTTTTTTGAGCCTGTGGAAACCCAACTCATCAGAGACTCAATGGTCTTTGCACTAGAATTGATGCAAGACATCCGTGTCCTCCAGGAAGCAGGTGTTAGATTCCAAGGATAATCGGGAGAGAGATGTGATTACTAGATTCACCAGTTGAGTTAATTCTCCATAGACAGCTAATGATCAATAATCATTGCTGCAATTAACTACATCCACGTCGATACCTTTGCGTGATTCTAGCTTGCATCGGCCGAGTCGGTGTTCGCCCACATCACCCGACCCGAGGCTCGTAGTGGTAAATGTCAAGCTCAGATTTGGCTCCTGGAAATCATGGGGAATTTTAGTTCCAACTCAAAACGTTCCAAGCTATAAGAGCCTTTTGATCAGCCGTGTCATCGCGGGAAACAAACAAGCGAGGTTGAATATCACAAGCGTCACGGCTTAAGCTATCATCAAACCAGTACCAGCAGCAATAGATAGGACTACTTCAAGTATTTTGAATGTCTGCTCTCCTTCGGAAGCAAATGTCCAAAACGGTGCTTGCGTTTGATGTGTACGGCACTCTGCTGTCGACAGAGTCCGTTGCCACCCGGCTGGCGGAGCACTTCGGCCAGGATGCTGGCAAGTCCATCACAGCATCATGGCGACGATACCAGCTGGAGTACACTTGGAGATTGAACAGCATTGGTAATGTCAATCTCGGCTTGTAACTAGCGGATGTGACTTGAAGTTCAATGCAACGGTCAGAGATAGCTCACACACCCCGTCATACGACAGGGAAATACGATGCCTTCTCCAACGTCACCCGAAACGCTCTCACTCACGCTGTTGCAGAACAGGGTTTGGTTCTTACCCAAGAGGACACAAGCGAGATCATGGACGCCTACGACCATCTATCTACGTTCCACGAAGTCTGCACCGCCCTGGATAAACTCGCCACACACGGCAAATTGAAGCCCGTCATATTCTCAAACGGGACGCCGGATATGTTGACGAAAGCGGTTTCGTCTCTCCGCCAGTGCTTCCAGAGCGTGTGTCTGCAGTCAGGGGATTTAGAGCCGCACGAGGAAATTTTTGAGGAGATCATTTCTGTGGATTCCGTCAAGAAGTTCAAGCCTGCGCCTGAAGTGTACGAGTACCTAGCGGAGAGGGTTGGTAAGGACAAGAATGATAAAGCGCAGATGGGAGATATATGGTTGATCAGCGGTAATCCGTTTGATGTGACTGGCGCACTGAGCGTGGGCCTGAAAGCTGCGTGGGTTGATCGGGCTGGAAAGGGGTGGATTGACGCAATGAATCCCCAGTTGAGGCCGACCTTGGTGGGCAAGGATCTGAATGAAGTCATTGATGCAATCATTGATAAAGCTGGGCGTTAGCAATTAGTTTCTGCAAGCTAAAAAGTAATGTTTCTTTCCCTCTTCTTATATACCACTGCCGGGTTTGAGAGAAAAAAAAATGTATCGCTGCATTAATTTCCAATATCCTCCAGGGAAAAGTGAGAATTCGGGGTAAGGAGCAGCGCGAATTATTCTGCCCTCCAATTTCCCCTCTGAAGCGACCCATGGGGAAATCGGACGTCAGAGTGAATATGAAGGGGTGTCAGTTTTATGTTGGAGAAAAAAAAAAAAGGGTGAAAGAGGATTGCTGTGCGATGGTTGAAATAATCCCAGCAAACGCCAAGCCCAGTCGATTATGTAATCTGTCACCCCGTCCATGTCGACTTCTCGACAAGTTAGTGTGCAGCGGTTTAGATATACGTTTCACGACATCCGGGTCGTTGGAGACTCGAGGAGAGAGGAGAATGAGTTCAGGGAATTTTAAACCGCCATCTGCCGTTTTGGCGCGCCTCTTTCGACTTGAAAGTGCAACCTGGCTATATCCCATTTTGGTGAGTCGGGTGACCGTTGTGCCCCTTCAATCCTTGCGATTCCGCTGACCAATGTGTGTGTGTCTCCAGGGAGTGATATACTTCCTCACCCACCCATTTCTCTACCCACTCTTCCGTAGTCGTCTTGTCCCCATCGTTCTCCTTTCAGCTTTTATATATACACTTCTCTTCTTCTTCACATATATCCCGCAGGTCGCCTTTCTCGCCATCTTCCAAGGCTGGGGGGCGTGGGTCAACGGCGCGATACTCGTTCTTGGTGAAGGTGCCGCAATCGTTGCACTTCTCTTCGAAGCATTTTTCGTGGACGAGACGCAAGTCGATGTCTTCGATGCTGTATTTCTCCGCGAGGGTGGTCCAGGGGCAGAGGACTTGATCTCCCACACGAGAACGCTGCACATGGATAGTGCTCAGAGGGATGAGCAAGGGAGATATGTGAATCCCGTCAAGGTTTTGGGAAAGCCGAACGTGAGCACTGTATACGCACCGTTTTCTCTGCGGCAGATCATTGAATTTATCGTGTTGCTGCCTCTAAACTTGATTCCTGTGGCTGGACCGCCGCTGTTCTTGGTCCTAACGGGCTATCGTGGAGGTCCGTTCCATCATTGGAGGTATTTTAGGCTGCGCGACTTCTCGAAGGAGGAGCGCAAGCAGTACATTGAGAGGAGGCAGCTGAGGTATACATGGTGAGGCTGAAGTCCTTTAGATCTTTCTCTATCACATGACTGCAGGTGCTTCTAACAGAATCTTTGTGCAGGTTTGGCACAGTTGCCCTGATACTCCAGCTGGTACCTATGCTTTCCATACTCTTCCTTCTGACTACCGCAGCTGGTGCCGCCTTGTGGGCTGCTGATATGGAGAAAAGAAGGAGAGCTGCATATGAATACGCAACTCAACATGGAGGGCAATATCACGACAACCCCGTATGAGAGTTTCAGTTGCATTGCCATTTCCTTTATGGGCCTTAATGGAACTGACACGGTGCAATATGGTCATGTTTTCACAATCTGTAAATGATACCCAGGATTGAGCTGCTTATTTCTGGTGCCTTTCTTCAATACTGACAGCAGGATGCAATGCAAGAGGCGTGTTACTGCGTCAGAGGTTGCGCTAATTGACCCCATGTGGCTAGGACGTGTATATGATATCCACGCACAGGGAAAGATCAAAATAAATTAAAGATGATAATAATTGTTGCCGTGATCTATCTCCAAGAATAGAGCTCGAGCACTACTTTGGTCTATGTTGATGGAATCGCCTCATCGTCTGGTAACTCATCGTCCCTCGGCAAGTCAGGCGGATACAAGGCCCTTGGCGGCCATGTTTGGGGGGTGAAGGGCACTTCCCATTGATACGACCCAGATCCCACTGTCAGAATGCTGTTTGACCCCGGGAGCTTTACCTTTGCCGACGTATTAGGGGGGACTTGAGCCGTTACGCGCACAACTAGTGTGCCGTCGTCCCCGGAGGGCCTGTCGCTCCGGATCTCCCACTTGACGTAACATTCCCCGTACGAGCTGACGAACTTGCCTTCTGCCCACTTTAGACCTCCTCCGGGAACTGGCTCGATGGCGAATGTACGCCAACCTGGCTCCAGTGGACGCAACCCTGCAATGTTGCGATGCATCCAGCAAGCTACCGAGCCCAGAGCATAGTGGTTGAAACTCGTCATTTCCCCTGGATTCACTTTACCGTTGGGAAGCATGCTGTCCCAGCGCTCCCAGATCGTGGTGGCACCCATGGTGACAGGGTAGAGCCATGACGGATTTTTGCGATGCAGGAGCATGCGGTAGAAGAGGTTGTGATGGCCTGTTTTAGACAGCGCGTGGCCGATGAAAGGTGTACCTGCAAAGCCTGTTGCGATTTTGAAGCGGCTGTTGCGCAGGATCAGTTCTGTCAGGCGATCTGCTGCGTGTTTTTCCTGCGCTTCCGTCGAAAAAAGGGAGAAGGCAATAGCGAGCGCAAGGCCCGTTTGTGTGTCTGCGGCCAGGCGGCCGGAAGGAGTGACATATTCATTTACGAAGGCATTTGCAAGCTGTTTCGCAGCGTCAACATAGTGGACCGAATCCTCTTCCTTGCCCAGTTCAGCGCTGATCATTCCCATGAGGCGAGTGATGTGCACAAGGAACGCATCTGAGACGAGGTTCGGGTCCGTAGTCGCATTTCCGGGATCCTCAGGAGGTGCAGCCGGGTCGAGCCAGTCACCCAACTTCCATTCTGCGGTGTAGTTCCAGAGGTTCTGTTGATTGCGGGGAATGGCTTTCAGCCAGGACTGCATGGACGTGTACTGGCGGGCGAGCACTTGCTTGTCCCCAAAAGCCTGGTAAATCGACCAAGGAAGCATGACGGCCACATCGCCCCAGACAGCATGCGCTTCCTGGTCGAATCCTTCAACAACATTTGGAACAACAAGCGGTACAATCCCCTCATTTTGTTCGGCGGCAAGATCCATGAGCCACGAACTGAGCAAGCCTGCAGTATCAAAGAGATAGTTGGCTGTGTCAGCGAACATGTTGATGTCACCCGTCCAACCGAAGCGCTCATCGCGCTGAGGGCAATCTGTTGGGAGAGAAAGGAAATTGCTGCGCGTGGACCACACCACGTTTTCATGGAGCCTGTTCAGTAGTGGATTTGAGCAGGCGAAATATCCTGTACGCTTCATGTCTGTGCCGACGACAATGCCTTCGATATTGTCAAGCGTTAACTCGCCTGGAAACCCAGTAACTTCGACATAGCGGAATCCATGAAAAGTGAATTTAGGCTCCCAGATCAGCTCCTGGTCAGATAAAATGACTGTATCCCTTGCCTTTGCGTCACGAAGGGGCCTAGTCGCTACCTCCCCATCTTCGAGCACCTCAGCGTGTTGGAGGTGGATCGTCGTACCCGAGGGCCCTTTGACACGGAGACGAACCCAACCCACAAAATTCTGACCGAAGTCAACGACTGTTTTTCCCGAAGGCGATTTGAAAATTTTTCTGGGCCTCAATGTCTGCGTTTGCTTGACAGGAGGGGCAATAGGTGCAACCAGGTTATGGGGTAAGTCGAGGGATTTGACAGGATTCCATGAGGGGTTCGCAGTTGAAAGTTCGAGCCGTGCATCATATTTCTCGCCGTCGTAAAGTTCCGCCTCGAGTATTGGGCTATATGTCCACTTCCAACTGTCATCTGTCGACTTCACTATCGTCTTCCCGTCCTCCAATTCGGCCACTAGCAGGCCAATGAGTCCCAGGGAATCGCCGTACGAATTGCTCCTACCTCCTTTCCACCCCAATCTTCCAACGTACCATCCCGCTCCCAACTCAACTTCGACAGAATTGCTCCGGCCAGATTCCAGCTGGCCGGTCACATCGTATGTCTGATAAACGATTCGGTGCTTATATGACGTCCACCCAGGTGTGAGGACTTGATCTCCGACTCTAAGACCGTTGATTTTGGCGTCATATAGGCCTTGTGCAGTCATGTACAGTCTCGCTGACCTGATCGGCTTCTCAATGTCGAAGGAGCATCTCATCACAACCGGGCGATGCGGCGGACCAGGAACATACGCAGGGGTCGCAGGTTGAATTAACTTTGTGCTCGCCCAATCGTCCCGCTTCAACAGGCCTGCTTCAACGATCGCAACATCAGACCATTCTGTCGGAGCGTTGCATCCTCGACCAGTCGCGCGCACGCGCACTTTTGCCCGTTCTCGCGAGATGAGCGGTTTTGAAGGCCAGGGGACGAGTCGCGACTCTGGGGACTGGACACGGAAGACCTCTGGCTTCGAGGTGCCATCATCTCTGGTTATCTCAATCTCGTAGGACTCCTGAACCCAATTCGTTTGCTGCTCGGTTGCGTCTGCGAATCCCCATGAAATTCGTGGAGAGCTCTCACCTATTCCCAACACTGGTGAGGGTAGGTGTTCAAATTGAGGGCAGGTGACTTTTATCATAGTTTCTGCTATTGGCTCCGATTACTTCTCACTGATCTCTGTCATGAGAAAGCAGAACTGAAGGAACGACCTTTCTTTCTTTCGTTGAAGAGACAGTCAACAAATCCCTTCTCCCCCACACCGGAAGTCCTTCGGTGTGTATTACCCCGAACACCCCGAGACCTCCTCGTTAATCCCTTGGCGCAAATTGTGAATTCATCACAGAATTTTGGACCACTGGGAAACAGCCGAGACCCAATTGTCAGCTTCGGCATACTCTGTAGGGTGATGCTCGGGCCGTGGCTTCAGCAATCGGCTCAGGCTCAACTCCACATCGTCGGAAAGATGAGTTGCAGTTAGCACAGCAATCGCCACTGCTTCTCCAGTTGACATGTGCCAAATCAAGAAAATGATCAGACATGAGTCAGTTAGACCGGACAAAAGACCCCCCGAGATTTTGTTCAAGTTGTCTGAGAATATTAGCACAAGTTTCCTCCTGGGTGTAGAGTGCGACCCGTTGCTGATTAGCTTCTCAGACATGAGACTGTTCACGGTCAGGATCCATAAACGCATAAGTACCCAGCTGGGGTTGAAACCCCACAGGGAAGCTCAGTTTTTGTGGGTTGTTGTTGAGCTGTCATGAAGTGCCTGCCTTGTGCTGGGTCACAAGTTGCAAGATCCCATCCCTTTTTTACACTTGAAGTTAAAACAATATCAGTTCGAGCCAGGCATCAGCTGCTAAGCGGCAGACATCATGAGGTGGATGAGCTTTATCCCGCCCATAATTGCTGCCATTGGCGGCTTCATGTACGGCGTTGATACAGGTCTGTTTCCCCTGACCAGCCTCGCTCCCTGAAGTTTTCTGACATTATCTTCAGGTATTGTGGCTACCACAATTGCCCATGACACTTTTAAACTTTACATGTTTGGTCCCAGCATGAGAAACGCATCACTGGAAGGTAAAAGAAGCCTGTGTCCATCATGAGGGAGACACACGCTCAGGTGCTGTATAGGCGCCATTGTTTCGTGCTACATGGCCGGGCAATGTGTTGGAACCCTGATCGCTGGCTGGATGGCGGACAGGATCAGCCGTAGATACACCCTGACCGCAGCAGGTTTCGTGGCGATCGTCGGAATTGTTTTGCAAACAGCTGCTCAGAACATTGGCATGTTCATCGCTGGCCGTCTCCTAACCGGCTTAGCATCCGGAATGTCCTTGCCCATTGTTCCTGTCTACATCGCTGAACTGTCTCCTCCTGATAAACGGGCTGCTCTTGTCGGCTTTCAAGGCGTATCGCTCGCGATCGGGTTCTTCGCGGCCAACTGGATTGGATATGGCGGCTCATTTGGCGTCGGAGACGCGCAATGGCGTATACCTGTCGCCATGCAACTTCCTGGTGCTACTGGACTGCTCATTGGAACTCTCTTTATCCCATACTCCCCACGTTGGTTAATGAGTAAAGACCGTTACGAAGAAGCTCGTGCGGTAATGTCCAAGATTCATTCAGGGAAGAGCACGAACTTCCTTGACCAGCAAATAGTGCAAATGCGCGAACAGATCGCTCTTGAAAAGTCATATACTGAAGGGAACTTGATCAGAAACTGGCTTCGTCTATTCGAGAGACGCTATCTCAAACGCACTTTGTTGTGCTCATTCCTCCTTGCATACAGCCAATTCAGCGGGTCCCTTGTCATTCAGAACTTCCAGAGCATATTTTATGCCGCAGTTGGATTCACGGGCCAGACAACTCTGTTGATCAGCGGTATCTATGGCATCATGGGGGTGATCGGTCAGCTTATCAATTTGTTTGTCGTCGCTGACAAGTGGCCTCGTGTTAGGACGCTGTGTAAGTACACCCACTTACCTCTTCAGATTAGAACACGGCTAAGTCGCAAGCAGGGGTTGGCACCATTGTGCTTGCCGTAATGCTGAGTGTCTGCATGGCTCTCAGTGCTGAATTCGGTGATGGAAGCAATCAGGCCGCTTCGCGAGCTACCATTGCTTTCATTTTCATATACTCGGCGTGCTATGCTGTCTTCTTCAATTCAACGCTCTGGGTCGTCTCCTCTGAGATGTGGCCTGTCTTTCTCAGATCAACCGGGATGGCGTTTGGCACCCTCGTCCAAGGCGTCTGGGCCATTGTCCTTACCCAGATAAGTCCGATCGCTATGGATAACATCAGCTGGAAGTGCGTCGCTCCCTTCTCCGTCGTTTCTTTTTTCCTTTCAGTGGGGTTTTATTTGTGCATGCTAATCGCCAGTGTAGATTCTACTCCGTCTTCATTGCGTGCAACGTCGCCGCGGCGTTGGTGTTTTTCTTCTTCCTCCCGGAGACAATGGGCAAGTCGCTCGAAGAGATTGCCGAACTCTTTGGAGACACCTTGGCTACCGAGCATTTGGGAAAAATAAATGTGCAGGCAAAAGTTGTAGACCTTGAGGAACTGGAGCACGTCCAGTCAGCCGATACCAAGGCTTAGTGAGTGACCGCGTGAACGGTAGCAGGCACAGTCAATGGTTTGTCGTGCTGGAACATGAGGTTTGGGGACGGCCATGGCAATGAGCTGTCTGTATTTGCACTCGGGCACCGGAACACTTCATTGATCTGGTCGAAGATAATCGCAGGACCGCATCAACCAAGGAAGCGAGACAGGACCAGGCAATTCAAATGTGCTATGCAGTGTACCATGGCTTTCTAAGTCTTTTCATGTTGAGATCCACCCTAAGCCCAAATCCAACGTTTGGACGACTTTGTCCGATGCTCGTAACACCTTAGCATCAGCACATGGCATTTAACCTTCGGCGAGTGTGGTCTTGCCTCGAATGTCCCACAAATTACAATGCCACCCAAACTGCACACAGACATAGGCTTGTATAAAGTATTAGTCTTGTGGTCATTTCATCAGCAATCCAAACATTGGGCCTATTGTTATTATTGCCGCTCATCTCTAAGTTGGGTCTGGGAGAAAATCATGTAGAAACATTGATGGAGAGAAATCACTGGGTTAATTAATACTTATGGTCACGTGATAATTCACTTCCTATCTGAGCTCTGTGCCGGCCCTAAGCTTTTGCTTGACAACAGTCGTCGTTCTACAAGCAGAGTACTCTAGACTGTTGTGATTCTGGCACCAACACAGAAAATTGGCCCAAGATGTCATTGATAAACGAATCTCACGACTCACTTCCCTGTAAGCTACAGACAACTGGCCGAGGATATTGCATGACACTAATCGATTTCCAGATATCGATCAGGATATCTCGCCAGAGGTGCGAGCGGAGATAGACAAGCTTGTCGCTGCCGAGTTGCCTGCGAATTACAAAACTACCCTTCACCCTTCGATTCCCGAGCTTCCAGAGACGCGTTTTTCAAGTTTAATTGAGAAAGAGCTCGAACGCAAGGCACGCAATGAACCCATGACTGGAGGGATTGATCTGTCTCGTTATGAAGCCCCCGAGCCACCGGAGGCAGGGCCAGATAAAGATCGTGCACAAGTTCTCAAGGAATGGAACGAGACGCTTCGCCGCGCGTACACGGCAAGCTCCCACATGTCTGCCAGACATGACAACCTGACCTTGCTCGAGGAACACGGGAAGAACGCGTGGCTCATTGGCAACGCACAGTTGGAAGAGATGCTGAGACAGGTGGAGAAGGAACTACAGGAGACTAAGGATGCAACGGAGGCTCTGCACAAAGAGAGGAAACTTAGACAGGAAGTTGCCAAGGGCGAGTTGATGGGACTAGACGATGCCTGGAGGCGTGGTGTCAGTGGCATTATTGACGTGGAGCTTGCCGCCGAGAACCTGAGGTTGGAAATTCTGGAGAAGAGACGGCAGCAGGCACGGCATTAGATTTGGGAACTGGCAAGGGAAGCGCAGTCTAAATGGCTTCATGAGAGGTTCTGCTCGTTTCTCTCCGTGGGCTCCTGCTATTCATTGCTTACCGCGCGACGGACATCGAAGGTGGAAGCTCCGCAGTGACTCGGCTTGAGACGCTGTCCATACATCATGAATCGGCCACGTTAATAGGAGCTGTCCGATCCAAGCCAAGCGCGTCAATCAGGACACTCTAACGGTGCACGCCCTGCGAGAGCAGAGCAGACATGCTTTGATTGGAAGCAATCCGTGTATCCGTGCCAGTTGTGAAGGAGCCACGGGTGACTTGAATTTAGTCTACAGAGGTGCCTGCGGTAGCCTACGTGTGTTGGGCAAAGGGTTTCGGGCTCTGAAGGGAAAACATGCAGTTCTCTCAACATCCAGGACAGTGTCTCAGGGACGTATGCCATGACTTCATTGATAGTCATCCAGAGCTTGTGCCAAGATAATCCAGTCGGACGAACGCATTTGGAGATGTCCCTCATTGGGAATGACAAGGACACCAATACACTCCACGCCGTTTACTTGCTTTGAGTTCCAATGTATTATTGATGTAGATACTCACGTTAGCCAAGCTACTGTTCTTGGAGCAGATAGGTTGCATTAATGCAGTGTGATCATGTGTGGGGCTGGCATTGGTTGTTCCAATTTCTGTCATCCGCAGCGGTGGGCCAATATGCCTGTGATGGATGTCGAGGTTATTCTGACCTCCTCCAACCCTATTATCAGGTCGAATTTCGCTCATGGCTGACTCCCTATCTATCGACCTTCGAATCTCTTTCATCATTAAGATTATTTTATTATTATTGATTTCTTTTGGGACATCATGCTTAGGGAACACGTGTAACAAAAGCCAAATGAGCAGAACTCCCGAAAGAACCAAAACCAAACCGAGATGGTAACGCAAAAGAACGCCCACATTGCCATGCTCATCCTAACCCAGGAACACCAGATGAAGAAAAAAAAGATCACAGCCAATGTCTTAAGGATGCTTTCATGTCATACCCAAAAAAGGTCCCGTCGGAAATAGGTTAATTCACCATTTTACCTTGTTCTCAGAGTCCTCCTAAACCCGCTGATCGCCTTTCGGTTCATCTGAAGCAAACACGCCGTCATTGGCAGCCTGGCGGTCATTCGCCGCCCGTTTTGCCGCTGCCCTATTTCTTTTCCCCTCTAGTCTCTTCTTGTCTTCTTGCATCGCGCGGATCAACGAGCTCTTCATCCGGATTTTATGTCCGTATCGATAGAATACTAATGGGATCGGGATGATGGCCACCTCGAGGAGACCCAACAGAGTCGCGGCCCAGTTTGGTCCCAGGTCATCGTACATGTACGGGCCTACGAGCGGCAGGACACCGCCCATGACACTACGGATGACTGCATTCCCAGCAAGGGCGGAGGCAGCATAGATGCCGTAACTATGAGTGATATAGTTATTGGCATAGATGAAGACGGTGGTGTTTCCCCCACCAAACGGAACTCCGGCGAGGATGGGCAAGATCCAGTGGATAGAGGCAGGCGCAGACGTCCATGCAAACCACAGCTGGCCCACGGGGATAAGAACGGCGGCGATGCAGACCGCAGAAACCATCGCCTCTGGTGGGACTTTACCCGTCTCCGGATCTTTTTTGTGGCTGTTGATCATGCGGCGGATGACGGGTTCCATAATTACGACGATGACGCCGCCCACGCCAATGCCCACGAAAGCCAGGCCGGACAGACCAATGGACCAGCCACGGATCTGGCGGAAAACGATTGGGTATGCCACGAAACAGAGGTAGAGAATGGCATACACAAGGGAGATGTATATATTCCAAAATATGCTGCGGGGTGGATTATCACAGTTAGCCGTGCGGTGGCCCAGGGGTAACCAATCGACCAAAAAAAAAAGTGTGACTCACCAGATTGGCTCAACCACCGCCATGACAAACGGTCGACTGAGGTTTACCTTCAGCAGGGAAAAGAGGGACTGTTTTTGGTCATATCGACACCACCAGCGGGGATCGTCTGTTTCCTTGCGCCTCTGTGCGGCCTTTTTCCTCAGAAGAGCAGGAGCATAGGTTTCCTTTAAGATGCAGGCGAAAGCAAACGACAATCCACCCAGGATCATGACAACCCAGTTCGCCCATCTCCAGCCAAGATATTGAGTTACAAAGCCTCCGACGATCGGTCCAAGCACTGGGCCATTGAGGGGTCCAAGACTCCAGATTGAAAGTGCAAGTGCACGTCGATCATCAGACACCATGTCTGCGACCTGACCCGGTGCACTTGCAATGATTGAACTGCCAGCCAAGGCGTTTAAGAATCGCACAATGATCAACTGTTCGATGGATTTGGCGAGGCCAGAGGGAATGATCAGGACCACAAAGAGGAACAAACAGGCTACTGTTATTGGTTTTCGACCCCACATCTCACTTAGAGGAGCTAGCACCACAGATCCAACAGCCAGACCAAGGAGATACGACGTCAATCCAAGGGTCGTCACAATCTCAGAAGCACCGAATTCCTTTGCCATCTCTTGAATACCAGCCGTGTAACTTGTGGAATAAAGCACGCTGTTAAACCCGGAAATAAGTTAGTTGTCTGTTCACATCAGAAC
>FQSS02000532.1:0-11781 GCA_900128795.2 Malbranchea cinnamomea | reverse complement strand
AATGAAGAAGCTCAAATCGCGATTCTGCTCACTTAGATCCTCATTGGCGGCCTTGAGCCTCTGTAGATCGTCCATTGCGTGCTGGACTTGGGGCACACAGAGCGTCGAAAACCTGCCTTTGTGTGCGCTCTCTCACTCGTGGATCCCCCCTTCTCCACCGCGATCACCCGCATCGAGCTAACGCTCCTTTGCTGTGTGTCCTCTCTCCATCGTCCGGAAACTCACCTTTTGTTCTCCCAATTCAATTGGTCTCTTGTTTGGTTCCCTCGCAACCCTGGCGTGGCTTCTCCGTCGGTGGCTCTTCCTCGTCCTTGCCGTGCTGCCCCTCCTCTTTATCGTCACCTCCCTCACCGTGGCTCCCTCACTGCGCCTGTCCCTCACGAGGCTCACGCCTTTCGTGTCCAGCCTCGTTCGCCCGTCGTCCTCGTTTTCTTCTTCCCACGTCTACCCCAAAAACAGTACCATCTCATCGTCACCACAGCCAACAACTACAACAACAACACTCTACGGACCCCTTCGACCCCTCACCACCGCATCCATGGCGCCCTCGCACTTCCGCAAACCGCCACAGCCCCCGCCCGCCTTCACGGGCACCCCGTCCTCTGTCCTGGCCGACACAAAGCGGCTCATCGAGCGCTCGCGCTCCGTGCAGGACTCTATTGCCTCGTCCGTCACCCCGGAAACCGCGAGCTTCGCCAACGTGCTGCTCCCGCTCGCCCACGACGAGAACGCCCTGGCCCTCGAGACGCACATCCTGGGCTTCTACCAGGCGGTGTCGACGGACGCGAAGCTGCGCGATGCCTCGACCGAGGCGGAGAAGTTGCTCGATGACTTTGCCATCGAGAGCTCGATGCGCGAGGACCTGTTCCGCCTCGTCGATGCGGTCGTGAAGTCGGGAGAAGGGGAGAAGCTGGATCCCGAGTCGAAAAAGTTGTTGGAGAAGGAGCACAAGGACTTCATCCGCAATGGATTGGGACTGCCTGCGGGTCCCAAGAGGGAGCGCTTCAAGGAGATCAAGAAGCGGTTGAGTCAGATAAGTATCGAGTTTCAGAAGAATCTGAATGAGGAGAACGGCGGGTTGTGGTTTACGAGGGAGGAGCTGGATGGTGTGCCAGAGGATGTGCTGGCGGGGTTGAAGGTGGGCAAGGAGGAAGAGGATGGCAAGGAGAATGCCGGCAAGTTGCGGTTGACGTTCAAGTATCCGGATCTGTTCCCGACGCTGAAGTATGCGAAGAACGCGGAGACGCGGAAGAAGGTACTGATTGCGAACGAGAACAAGTGCAATCAGAACGTGCCGCTGTTCAAGGAGGCGGTGGTGCTGCGGGACGAGGCGGCGAGGTTGCTGGGCTATCCCAACCATGCGACGTTTAGGGTTGAGGATAAGATGGCAAAGACACCCGAGACCGTGGATAACTTCTTGGGTGATCTGCGGAAGAGGTTGACTGCTGGCGGGCAGCAGGAGATCAAGGTGCTCAAGGAGCTGAAGGCGCAGGATCTCAAGTCGAGAACGCCCAGCCAGGAGTTTGATGGCCATTACTTCCTTTGGGACCATCGGTTCTACGATCGGATGATGCTGGAGAAGAACTACCAGCTTGACCACCAGCTGATTGCAGAGTACTTCCCGCTGCAGACTACCATTGAGGGCATGCTCAAGATCTTTGAGGAGCTCTTTGGCCTCGTCTTCGTCGAGATTACCGGCGAAGACAGGGACAAGATCGCAGAGTCGGGCAACGGCAAAGACATTGTTTGGCATGAGGATGTGAAGATCTTTAGCGTCTGGGACGATGAGGGCGAGGGAAGTGGATTCATTGGATATCTCTACCTGGACCTCTTCCCGCGCGATGGCAAGTATGGCCACGCTGCCAACTTCAACTTGCAGCCAGTAAGTGATGTCTTTTATGTTTATTTTCCGTTTTTTTCTTCTTTCGTGACATTTCTTCTTTCGTGACATATCTTTTATAGTGATAAGATGCTAACTATCGATCAGGGCTTCATCGATAAGGATGGCAAGCGAAGGTATCCTGCAACCGCATTGGTGTGCAACTTCACCAAGCCCTCGGCGAAGAAACCCAGTCTACTCAAGCACGACGAGGTCGTGACCCTCTTCCACGAATTGGGCCACGGAATTCACGACCTTGTCGCAAAGACCACTTACTCCCGCTTCCACGGCACTAACACCGTCCGCGACTTCGTCGAGGCACCCAGCCAGATGCTCGAGAACTGGTGCTGGACGCCGTCTCAACTCAAGTCCTTGAGCAGACACTACTCGTCTCTCTCTCCGGAGTACTACCAAGCGTGGAAGGAGAGTGCCGGCAACAGCACCAAGGAGAAGCCCTCGGAGACCATCCCTGATGAGCTCATCGAGAATCTGATCCGCACCAAGCACGTCAATGATGCCCTTTTCAACCTGCGTCAGCTGCATTTTGGCATTTTCGACATGACCGTGCACGAACCTGCTAGCCATGAGGAAATCGAGAAAATGGACATCTCTACCAAGTACAACACGCTGCGGAAGGAGATTGCGCAGCTCGATGGGCCAGAGGTTCTTGGTCAGGGCTTCGCCTGGGGTCATGGACAGGCGACGTTTGGCCACCTGGTTGGAGGTTATGATGCGGGTTATTACGGATACCTCAGGTGTGTTGGATCAACGCATCTCTTCCCACATTGTATTTCTTGCAGTCGGACAGCTACTAACCAATTTTGTCTTTCTGAAATAGCTCCCAAGTCTACTCCACAGACATGTTCTACACCGTGTTCAAGGACGATCCTATGAGCCGCAAGGAGGGCCGTCGGTACCGCTACACCGTGCTCGAAAAAGGTGGCAGCCAAGACGAGATGCAGACCCTTCGAGAGTTCCTGGGCCGTGATCCTAAGCCCGATGCGTTCTACAAGGAACTCGGATTGGCGTGACCGTCTGACCGAATGAATAAGCGTGAGATAGCTCCGGCTCAGATGGGCCTTCGGGTCAGGTAGAAGTTCTTACGTATCATTGATAAATACATGACTCTTTGCCGTGAGGCTAGCACAGCAACCAACGTGTGAAGTTCAATCTGGGGACCATATTGATAGGGACTTTGCTGGGTGAATTACATACTCTATGCTCATGTGAACAGTTTACAGTTGAATCTTTAGGGGTCATTCCAGATCTCAAGTGCAGTGTTGCTGAAAGGGCTGCAGTCAAATCTATGACCCACACAGTATGTAGTAACTACACTCCTGAAGAGAAAGTAACTGCCTTGCTGAAATTCACTCAGTTGTCACATGGAGACTTTGTTCTTTTTACTGATTTCTCTGTCTGCAATGCTATTCTGGTTCATGATCAGAGAGTTAGCACTTGTATGAAGTGCCTTATGGAGAACATGATCCAAGGATTGATCCCAAGGTCACTTACCAAAATAGTATGTATTTTTTATTTCATTTTTCCTCCAAAACCCACTACTTACTACTATTGGATACACAGTAGTCGTTTCACAGATACGAAGTATCTACTCCATAGTATTCAGCTGTAGTATTACTAAAACACACGTACATATTATGTGTGTAATAGGTATTATATTAAGAGTAGCGGTAGTAGTTGTAGCTACTGCCTAGTAAAAAGCCTAGTAGTCTAACAGGGAATGCATCTATGTGCTGTACGGGGAATCTCAACAGACTCGAAATTTCTAGAGTACTTTTCACTGCTTCCCATGATTCCCAGAACGCCATTTCTCCCGTCCTGTACATGCTTCCTAGTAAAAGTTAATACGTTGCTGCAAACTCTGGCGCGAGTCTCGTGTGCGCGTCTTCCTCCTGGACCAATAGTACTTACTACTAATAATCCTGACAGACGATCAGTGGTAGTATGTAGTATGCAATGACAGATAGAAGTCACTACCATACTCCGGGGAGAGGGGAAATTGGTCGAGTGTACTATTATCAGCACAGATAACTATCTGTTGCGACTAGCTCCGACGCCTCATGGAGCGACGGTTCATGAGAGGGTGTGCGAGATTTGGAACAGAGTTCACGGGAGGAAACGTCTCACGACTGCGTGATAGCAAAGTCCTTGGAAACGTGAATCCCGTGCGTGAGTGATTCCCTCGTCAGCTGTACCTGGGAGCTGTCATCATTACTGTTGGACTCGTGGTCTTTCTCGACATGCGTTTCATCCTGTGTGAAGACGAGGTCAGCGCAGGCCTGTTCTCCGAAGTATAGTACCTTCCTGCCCACTTCGTAGCTTCTGGTGAGGGTGTGGGAAAACTTTATCAGAGTGACGAACCAGCTCTATCCACGCGGTGTAATGTCCCGGCTTATTCGGATTAAAAGCCCGCCGTCCACTTTGCGACCCCTTGTAACCTGAGGTTTTACCATTGGTACTGTCCGTCCGTGACGACTGGTATTTTTCTCTGATGCGGAGATAGAATGGTCGAAGCATTGGGATGTTGATGCAGAGACCCGCAAGCATGAGCTCTACGGTGCAGAGCATAAAGGTAGTAAGCGACGTGCCGGTCAGGTTTCCGATCAAGTCGATGACAAAAATCTGCCAAAAACGAACGATTCCAATGATGCAACATCTGGGATTGTGTAATGTCTGTCAGTAGAAACACTCCCGGAAGGCAAAAGCGGCCGCTAACACGGGAGGTTGGGGGTTGCGCGCGCGCGCGAGAGAGAGAGAGAGAGAGAGAGAGGCCACTGGCACTTACCCAAGGCCAAGCGCAAAACAGGTGAGCACGGCGATCTTTTCGGTTCTTCGCATCTGCAAATGCCAGACGGTCCGTACTGGGAGAATGACGATGAAGAGATCAGTGACAACGTTTGTCATGATGATGCATTTCAAGACCAGTATCTGGTCCACGCAGTGACCAATTCGTTCGAGAGTCCACTGTTGCTTGATCGGTTTGCACAGGAAGATAAACACGAAGGTGAAGGAGAGACCCCAGGCAATAACGATGACACCGACGGCGAGGATCCAATTCTTTAGTCGAACGGAGAACGCCCTCCAGTAGAAACACAGCTGGCTGAGTTTCAACGCTGCCAATGCCCAGAGGTACAACAACGTGAAGGTGAAAGTAATCTGTCGAAGCCAGCGGCAAGGGAGGTGTCAGCAAAGCAGCAAACAACCTCCCTAATTGGCAGCCCACCAGGAGGACGCCAGTTCTTCCTTACCTGCATAATGTACTCAATGTTGCCCAGCACTAGTATCCTCCAAAAGTCAGCAGGTGGCTTGACGTTTTGGGGTTCAAGCAGCACCGCAAAAGGTAGTACGTAGTAGTGGCACCCACATTTTGGATATTCGGGGATATCAGAATCCAAGTTGTAGCCCACGCCAGATACAAACACTGCAAGCTCTGGGTAAGCCCATTTTTGCTTCGCTGTTTGTTTAAGGGAGCTGTAACTCACCAGCGGCATTTAAGCCTATGGTGCTAGTGGCCAGAGCCTGCCATTCAGGTCAGTCAGCTTACCACTATGCCTCGATTTCATCTGACAGCAACAGGTTGAATGGATTTTGGCCACGAACAAATGCAATCACGGAGAGTATATCGTCTGCCCCGATTCCCACCCCGCGATATCGTCCCAGAAGTCGGAGAAAAACTACCGTTCCGACCAGAACCCATAGAATGCAAATAGCTATGAGCGAGTCACGGGCGCTTTTCGTCATCGGGATGTACTGCCTCGCCATGGTGGACTGTTGGGAAGAAGTGGCAGCGAGGCAGCAAACACGAGGATTTCCAGTGACGCGGTTGATGCCAAAAACCACCCGAATCAAGCCTCAAGAGACGCAAGACATGGTGCGAGAATCAGGAGGCATATATGTAGTACCAACACATCTACTATGTACATAGGTGCTGGTTGACGTGAGTCCTCGATCCTCACGCTCAGACACACAGTATCAAGCTACTACACAGTTTTTCGTGTCCACAGCGGCCAAATGGTACGACACAGGGGCTGATCAAACAGCCACACGGTAGTAGTAGTAGTGCTATGATTCTAGACTGATACTACGGAGTACTGCTGCAGCCCCATCGTAATATCAGGACAATTCAACTTTGTCACTAGTACTGGAGCACTACTGACAATCATCGGAGGCACCGAAATTTGAACCGTGAAATGGGAGACAGCCAGTGATCCACTGGCTGTCCTCTTGTTCCTGTCGCAAGAGGACGGTCTTTTTTTCGGCTGTTGAGTTGTCGTCGAGTCCCACGTATGCCGGTAACTCCACATCTCCAACCTTCTTCCCAGCTCTAGGTTGGCCCATGGAGAAGGAGGGCCGGCCCGTTCAACTCCTTTTTCGCTTTAGGGCACACGTTGTTCTTTAACGCCGTTGAAAGTGGGTCAAGTCTTCAACATTGCCCCGTCTGATTGGTTCTCAGACCTGAGATGGTCGAAGCGAAATTTCCGGATCACACTCCCGCAGCTCGCGGTGGCTGCGCTGCTGACAGCCACGCAACCCTTAAACCCTGGAGGGAAATTGGAGAGCGACAGTGAGGGAATTGATCCATCCAACAAAAAGAAAGCGCAACATTCACCAAGGGAAGGGAAAAAAAAGAAAAGAAGAAGCAATTTTATGGGGCAGAGCGCGGGCAGCCTCAAAAGTACTCCAACCGAGTGAGTACATTGTGGAGTCTGTGCTGCCATTTGAATGCAGGAGTAAGTCAGAACGTCAGTCTGACCCCTTATTTATTTATTTGGTTGTTTTTGGATTTGATCTTTTTTTGTTGGGGGGTGGGGGAGGGGACAATGTCGGTGATAGTTTCTTCAAGTTCTTCGATGGCCTTTGGTTCTCTGTGAGAATGCGGGACCTGGCGCCAGACGCCCTCAAGTCTCTTCTCACGACGGACTGACAGCTTGAACTCAAGAGACTCCTGACAGGAGTCTATTGGAGGTCACACGATGCTGCTCGCAGCCTAGTTCGACGGGAAGTATGTCTTGATAAGCGTTGAGTGGTGTCTTCAGGATCACTCTCTGAAGCTAGTGCAGTGCAAGCCCCGCAGGGTGGACATCGTCTCTGCGACCGCTGTTGTGAACCAAAGGCCGGTCATCCCATACCATTCCAGTGGGCTGGGTGCCAGCCGCCAGAGATGGCTCATGCTAATAAAGTAGAAGAGTCCTGGCCGAGCCAGAAGAAGCGGAAACATTCCAACCAAAAATCGTAGCGCTCTTGTTTTTCAACCACAATCTCAATATTCCGTCGGGATCAATTTCCCAAACACACCCTTGCACTGAGCTCGAAGTTTCCCCTGCCTTGTCCTGCGGGACACAGATCATCTCTGGAGTGTCCAAGATGGATTCCAAATCCGTCTTGAACTGGGACAACCTCAAGGCTATCCTGTCACCGGTCGGCATCTCTTCCCTCCTTGGACTATGGGTTGGCTATCGCATTCTGCTTGCTTTGTATAATATCTCGCCTCTGCACCCACTCTCACGTTTTCCTGGCCCCAAAATTGCCGCTTCCACCTACCTTTATGAGGCCTACTATGACTGGTGGCTGGTGGGAAGATACGGCCATGAGATCCGTCGGATGCATGAGCGCTATGGTAAGTCGAAATGTCAGTTCGATGCCGCCTGCACTCAACAGCCTGACGAAAAGGAACTGCCGCAGGTCCAATTGTGCGAATCAACCCTGACGAGCTTCACTGCTCCGACCCATATTTCACGGATGAAATTTATGCTGGCCCAGGACGTATCCGCGACAAATGGCAACACCAGCTAAACACTGGTGCCGCCGGCCCAGTGGCCGTGACAGGTTTCTCAACCGTTCCTCACGAACTTCATCGGATCCGGAAGGGTGCTTTGGCGAAATTCTTCTCGCGCCAGCAGATGCTCAAGCTTGAGAATGAGGTGTATGAATTCGCACAACTTGTGGCCGATAAGATGTTACGGTCAGCTGGCAAGGGGCCTTTCGACCTGAAAGAAGCCTTCAACTGCTTCACTGCAGATGTTATCTCGCAGTACGCATTTGGTGAGCCCATGGGGTTCGTTGCTCGGGAAGAGGGCTGGGAGCCCAACTTTGCTACTTGGGTCAAGTCCTTCTTCAGGAGCGCATACATGATGAGACATAATCCTCTCGCGAGAAAGTTGGCACAACTTCTTCCCTTTTTGGCTGACTATATGGGTGAGGACATCAGGAATGTCATGAGGCAGATGAACGTCGTCATCCCGGGATATATAAAGCAGGTTATGAAGAACCCTTCGAACGGGAGAGTCTTTGCCGATCTGCTCGAGAGTAAGATGCTGCCGGAGTCTGAGAAGACCCTTTATCGCTTGTCTGGTGAGGGATTCAACTTCTTGCTTGCGGGCACAGAAACTACTGCTGTAAGTCACGTATTTCCTTCCCCGCTGTCTGGTAGGTTGGGCCTTCTAAATAAAAGTCAACAGGCTACACTCACAATCATCTCATACTACCTCCTTGCCCAACCTAAAACATATGCGCGCTTAATGGAAGATCTTGAGGGGCTCACACCCTCGAACATCAAATGGACTGAGCTTGAGCAGCGCCCTTACTTTTGGGCCGTGGTCCATGAGGCCCTGCGCATGATGCCCGGCGTATCTCATAGGTCTGCCAGGATCGCTCGTGATGAGGATCTTGTGTACAGGAGCCGGGATGGTAGCGTTGAATGGGTTATTCCGAGGGGCACTCCTATCGGCATGACCTCTATGATCAACCACTGGAACGAGGAACTCTTCCCAGAACCAGACAAATTTATCCCTGAGCGATGGTTGGTGAATGGCCAGCCAAATCACAAGCTGCAGAAAATGTTGATTTCTTTCGGGAAGGGCAGTCGCTCCTGCATTGGAGAGAAGTGAGTTACTCCTCTTGGCTCGCCTCATACATGGTGTGTGCAGACGATTGTTGACATTGCTCGCAGTTTGGCATATTGTGAGGTTTATCTCATGGCTGCTATCATGGCGATGCGTGTCCTTCCCAGAGCCCGCTTGTACGAGACAACTCTGGAGGATGTCACATACGACCACGATCAGATCGTGGCGCAGACGAAAAAGGGCTCGATTTCAGTTCGCGTCACAATCTCATAAATCATTTGAATACTGGTTCTCGTCACCTCGCATTGGCACCATTCATCGTTCTCTTCCAATGGACGTTGTTCGGATTGAATTTCGCGTTATCCTATTGTCGACCTTTCCAAAAGTCTCTAGAACGCTAAAATCAATTATAGTTCTGCGTCACTTAAATTATCGAACGTACGTAAATGGGGAGCATCGGCTACCCGGTAACCGTCCCGGGAGAGATTGCCCAATAACCCCAACAGCAACTCCCCCAGCAGTCAGCAGACCTCGCGGAATGTCCAAACGATGCATGTGCGGTCAAAGAGCATCGAGCTGTCTCTGGACCTAGCAGCCAGGAACTCATTGATCCGATGGACGATAGATCTATTGAATTAGACATATGCAACCCTCGACGAGACTGCGACCTAGTAAACCGCCTGGTAGAGAAGGTATTCACTGTCTGCCAGTAGGGCTCGTGTAGTGGATTTCGAGAAAAAGAGCGCGTCCTGTGGTAGACGCTGTACACTGCTATGGGACGCCACGTGAGGAAGAAGAAATCGCTCCAGGCATTCAAATAGGTCAGGAGTAGCTCGTTTACGAAGATCGTATACGTTCTCTTTCCACGGATCAGGGAACCCAAGAAAAATCATTGCCACAATGAGCGGCCTCGCCAGGAGCGAGATGGCGCTGGCATAAGAGTTAATGTTTTTGAACTGAATGCTAAATTTGGCTCGGGTCATACGGACCCGGCAGCTCCAATTTCGACGGCCGGAGTGCGCGTCCCGTACGATCTCTCGCCTCTCAATGGGAATTCCCACAGTCACTTGATGGCTGACGTGCCGCGTCTCTGACGCAAATCGCGCGCTAGTCTTTGTTCGATGGTCGGATCTTTCTAGGAGAGGCCGCACGAACGCCATCTTAGTATAAAGTCATTGTTCCAAACTCACAAATGAGAGATCGGTTGTTTTTGTGCGTCGTTAATTCTGAGGCCGCTGGTGGGTTCTCTGCCCCTGGGACGTGCTGCCAGAGTCCTGTCTCAGAGCACTCTCTGTCGCTGGATTGTTGCTGTTTCCACACCGCAACGTAGCTTATTGTGGACTCGTAGTCTACCAAATCGAGCAAGTTTCCACCAAGATACCGTCGTTTAATCTGGTTCTTTTAGGGAGAAGTTTTTTGAATGCATTGGTCGTTGGACCCCAGTCGTACGGATTGATAGCACGCACACTTCCGCCTTAGCTGTGTCCTTTACTCATGCTGTTTCAATTGTCAATTTCATAAGGGCTGCTAGAGACACGGAGAACCTTGTGGATCTTCCCAGTGCGGGTTGATATCCGTATGGTCTATAAACCATCGGACAACACAATTAGCTTTGACTTCAACGAGCTAAAACGCATTCCATTCCACATTACGTGTAGAAACTATTGAATTCGACGAACCTGCTCAAATGTTGCGCAAGGGACCAAAGCACAGTCCTGCCAAAAATTACAGTAAAATTGGCACAAATCCTGAAGAAACAGGAATGATGAGAGTCAGCACCGATTTTCTGAGGGCTCGGTCCTCCAGATAAGCTGTTTGTGGATACACCAGAGTGCCACAGGGCTAGACAACAACCACGTCGAGGAGAGAAGAGAGATTAAAAAAAGCAGAAAAAGTCATCGCAGGTCGATATCTCCCAGCATCGCTTCTTCAATTCAAGGCAAAGAGTCGTATGTCTGAGTATTTCTAATTCTTCAACTCAGGCCTCTCAGCAGGATGCAGCGTGGGTCCTTTCCGGCGTCTTGCCACCATCGAATTCGACGGCTCTCAGTAGTTTGAGCGAGTTTCGCAAAGACAGGGGCAGCCAGTCTCGTGAGCTCCAGAAAGTCCCAACGCCGCGTTCTGACCGTCTAAATTCGTGTCAGAGGTTCAGGGCAGATGCCAAGAGCCATTGTTGAGACGCTATTACTAAGTTATTATTGGACACCCCCACCCAGATCCCGGCTGCGGTTCAATGGGTTATCCGCCATCCGCCCCTTGTTCGACTTCCAAATCCGTACCTTTTTCACTTGTGTATAACTACGAGTCGCCAAGTGCCCTTTCTCGTTTCCAACTCGTTCTGAGAGCTCCTCTACTTTTGATGATGAAGGGAAAGAGGAGAGAGGTCGACTCGCCAAAAGCATTCTCCATGCAAGCGACAATCAAGTCTCTTTTCAAGGCTCAATTTTCTCAGGCCGCGAGATAGTAGTACTATTTACTCTAGTACAGAGTACAACTACTATGCAAAGAAGGGTTTTCCACTTCGCTCTGCAAGACCATTTGAAACTAAACTTCCTTTTCCGTGATTCATGAGCTGATGTAACACTGCAATATCACCAGGCCTGCTACTCTCCATGTTATGGTTGATTTCCCATTCTAGTCCCCAGAACCTCAGCTACGGCAGAGTGCACACTGCTCCTTCATGCTTTACCAGCCATGTTGTCAAGATGGTTGTTGCTCCCTGGTATCCCGTTGGTGGCGATTGGGAAAACTGAAAGTGTTACAGCCTAAATTACAGCAGGCTCTCTCTATATAAAATTCCTCAGTGGAACTGGGTTACGGCGGAGATATTTCCATCTTCTCAGAACCTCGAGGAGAAAACCCAGAACACCAAAATCCAACCCGCAACTATCTAAAAAAATGCTTGTCAGCCGGCTCACTACCGCCTTAGCTTTTGTTCTCGGAGCTGCCTTTGCCGCTCAAGTACGTTGGAATTCGGGAAACTTCTTCTGGTCCCTGAGAATGTTCTCCAAGCGCGAGGCCTCGGACCGAAGAGCAGCATAG